>JBAMDO010000356.1:0-41313 GCA_037074765.1 Mansonella perstans | reverse complement strand
TAATCCGGTGATTATTTTGGCAGTAATTAGTGTCTTTTCTTCTACTGGTACTTCCTCAACCGGAATTTCTGTAGGTATTTCAACTATTTTTCTCATCGGTAAATCGGAACGTCCACTGTGATAAACACTAACATGCTGTTGCAGTGGTTCTTCTTCCATTTCTGATGCAACACTTGTTGAAGCTAGTGGTCCATCATACGGTTCTGATGTTGGATAATCAGATGAGCTGGACCTTTTTGAAAAGAGAGGTGATTTTGCTCCAAGTGCTTGTGCAGCATCCGTGATAACTTCGCTTACATCTACGGTGGGTTTCTTTTCTTCAACCGGTACAAATTCATCGGAATGACCGCTGTGATAAACAGTAACCAATTGTTCGATTGGTTCACTTTCCAAATCGGCTGTCCGATCAGTAGAAGCTAGTGGTCCATCATATGGTTCTGATATTGGATAATCCAGATGAGCTGGACCTTTTTGAAAAGAGGGTGATTTTTGCTCCAAGTGCTTGTGCAGCATCCGTGATAACTTCGCTTACATCTACGGTGGGTTTCTTTTCTTCAACCGGTACAAGTTCATCGGAATGACCGCTGTGATAAACAGTAACCAATTGTTCGATTGGTTCACTTTCCACATCGGCTGTCCGATTAGTAGAAGCGAGTGGTCCTTCATATGTTTCCATGGCAGGGTAATCCAAGTACGCTTCAGGTTTTTTGAATAATCCGGTGATTATTTTGGCTGTTATTACTGGCCTTTCTTCCGCTGTAACCTCTGCAAACCGCGTAGGTATTAACAATTCATCGGAACGTCCCACTGTGATAAACACTAACATGCTGTTGCAGTGGTTCTTCTTCCACTTCTGATGCAACACTTGTTGAAGCTAGTGGTCCATCATATGGTTCTGATGTTGGATAATCCAGATGAGCTGGACCCTTTTTGAAAGAGAGGTGATTTTTGCTCCAAGTGCTTGTGCAGCATCCGTGATAACTTCGCTTACATCTACGGTGGGTTTCTTTTCTTCAACCGGTACAAATTCATCGGAATGACCGCTGTGATAAACAGTAACCAATTGTTCCATTGGTTCACTTTCCACATCGGCTGTCCGATTAGTAGAAGCGAGTGGTCCATCATATGTTTCCATGGCAGGGTAATCCAAGTACGCTTCAGGTTTTTTGAATAATCCGGTGATTATTTTGGCTGTTATTACTGGCCTTTCTTCCGCTGTAACCTCTGCAAACCGCGTAGGTATTAACAATTCATCGGAACGTCCACTGTGATAAACACTAACATGCTGTTGCAGTGGTTCTTCTTCCACTTCTGATGCAACACTTGTTGAAGCTAGTGGTCCATCATATGGTTCTGATATTGGATAATCCAGATGAGCTGGACCTTTTTTGAAAAGAGAGGTGATTTTTGCTCCAAGTGCTTGTGCAGTATCCGTGATAACTTCGCTTACATCTACGGTGGGTTTCTTTTCTTCAACCGGTACAAATTCATCGGAATGACCGCTGTGATAAACAGTAACCAATTGTTCGATTGGTTCACTTTCCACATCGGCTGTCCGATTAGTAGAAGCGAGTGGTCCTTCATATGTTTCCATGGCAGGGTAATCCAAGTACGCTTCAGGTTTTTTGAATAATCCGGTGATTATTTTGGCTGTTATTACTGGCCTTTCTTCCGCTGTAACCTCTGCAAACCGCGTAGGTATTAACAATTCATCGGAACGTCCACTGTGATAAACACTAACATGCTGTTGCAGTGGTTCTTCTTCCACTTCTGATGCAACACTTGTTGAAGCTAGCGGTCCATCACATGGTTCTGATATTGGATAATCCAGATGAGCTGGACCTTTTTTTGAAAAGAGAGGTGATTTTTGCTCCAAGTGCTTGTGCAGCATCCGTGATAACTTCGCTTACATCTACGGTGGGTTTCTTTTCTTCAACCGGTACAAATTCATCGGAATGACCGCTGTGATAAACAGTAACCAATTGTTCGATTGGTTCACTTTCCACATCGGCTGTCCGATCAGTAGAAGCTAGTGGTCCATCATATGGTTCTGATATTGGATAATCCAGATGAGCTGGACCCTTTTTGAAAAGAGAGGTGATTTTTGCTCCAAGTGCTTGTGCAGCATCCGTGATAACTTCGCTTACATCTACGGTGGGTTTCTTTTCTTCAACCGGTACAAATTCATCGGAATGACCGCTGTGATAAACAGTAACCAATTGTTCGATTGGTTCACTTTCCACATCGGCTGTCCGATTAGTAGAAGCGAGTGGTCCTTCATATGTTTCCATGGCAGGGTAATCCAAGTACGCTTCAGGTTTTTTGAATAATCCGGTGATTATTTTGGCAGTAATTAGTGTCTTTTCTTCTACTGGTACTTCCTCAACCGGAATTTCTGTAGGTATTTCAACTATTTTTCTCATCGGTAAATCGGAACGTCCACTGTGATAAACACTAACATGCTGTTGCAGTGGTTCTTCTTCCACTTCTGATGCAACACTTGTTGAAGCTAGTGGTCCATCATATGGTTCTGATGTTGGATAATCCAGATGAGCTGGACCCTTTTTGAAAAGAGAGGTGATTTTTGCTCCAAGTGCTTGTGCAGCATCCGTGATAACTTCGCTTACATCTACGGTGGGTTTCTTTTCTTCAACCGGTACAAATTCATCGGAATGACCGCTGTGATAAACAGTAACCAATTGTTCGATTGGTTCACTTTCCACATCGGCTGTCCGATTAGTAGAAGCGAGTGGTCCTTCATATGTTTCCATGGCAGGGTAATCCAAGTACGCTTCAGGTTTTTTGAATAATCCGGTGATTATTTTGGCAGTAATTAGTGTCTTTTCTTCTACTGGTACTTCCTCAACCGGAATTTCTGTAGGTATTTCAACTATTTTTCTCATCGGTAAATCGGAACGTCCACTGTGATAAACACTAACATGCTGTTGCAGTGGTTCTTCTTCCACTTCTGATGCAACACTTGTTGAAGCTAGTGGTCCATCATATGGTTCTGATGTTGGATAATCCAGATGAGCTGGACCCTTTTTGAAAAGAGAGGTGATTTTTGCTCCAAGTGCTTGTGCAGCATCCGTGATAACTTCGCTTACATCTACGGTGGGTTTCTTTTCTTCAACCGGTACAAATTCATCGGAATGACCGCTGTGATAAACAGTAACCAATTGTTCGATTGGTTCACTTTCCACATCGGCTGTCCGATTAGTAGAAGCGAGTGGTCCTTCATATGTTTCCATGGCAGGGTAATCCAAGTACGCTTCAGGTTTTTTGAATAATCCGGTGATTATTTTGGCTGTTATTACTGGCCTTTCTTCCGCTGTAACCTCTGCAAACCGCGTAGGTATTAACAATTCATCGGAACGTCCACTGTGATAAACACTAACATGCTGTTGCAGTGGTTCTTCTTCCACTTCTGATGCAACACTTGTTGAAGCTAGTGGTCCATCATATGGTTCTGATATTGGATAATCCAGATGAGCTGGACCTTTTTTGAAAAGAGAGGTGATTTTTGCTCCAAGTGCTTGTGCAGCATCCGTGATAACTTCGCTTACATCTACGGTGGGTTTCTTTTCTTCAACCGGTACAAATTCATCGGAATGACCGCTGTGATAAACAGTAACCAATTGTTCGATTGGTTCACTTTCCACATCGGCTGTCCGATTAGTAGAAGCGAGTGGTCCATCATATGTTTCCATGGCAGGGTAATCCAAGTACGCTTCAGGTTTTTTGAATAATCCGGTGATTATTTTGGCTGTTATTACTGGCCTTTCTTCCGCTGTAACCTCTGCAAACCGCGTAGGTATTAACAATTCATCGGAACGTCCACTGTGATAAACACTAACATGCTGTTGCAGTGGTTCTTCTTCCACTTCTGATGCAACACTTGTTGAAGCTAGTGGTCCATCATATGGTTCTGATGTTGGATAATCCAGATGAGCTGGACCCTTTTTGAAAAGAGAGGTGATTTTTGCTCCAAGTGCTTGTGCAGCATCCGTGATAACTTCGCTTACATCTACGGTGGGTTTCTTTTCTTCAACCGGTACAAATTCATCGGAATGACCGCTGTGATAAACAGTAACCAATTGTTCGATTGGTTCACTTTCCACATCGGCTGTCCGATTAGTAGAAGCGAGTGGTCCTTCATATGTTTCCATGGCAGGGTAATCCAAGTACGCTTCAGGTTTTTTGAATAACCCGGTGATTATTTTGGCAGTAATTAGTGTCTTTTCTTCTACTGGTACTTCCTCAACCGGAATTTCTGTAGGTATTTCAACTATTTTTCTCATCGGTAAATCGGAACGTCCACTGTGATAAACACTAACATGCTGTTGCAGTGGTTCTTCTTCCACTTCTGATGCAACACTTGTTGAAGCTAGTGGTCCATCATATGGTTCTGATGTTGGATAATCCAGATGAGCTGGACCCTTTTTGAAAAGAGAGGTGATTTTTGCTCCAAGTGCTTGTGCAGCATCCGTGATAACTTCGCTTACATCTACGGTGGGTTTCTTTTCTTCAACCGGTACAAATTCATCGGAATGACCGCTGTGATAAACAGTAACCAATTGTTCGATTGGTTCACTTTCCACATCGGCTGTCCGATTAGTAGAAGCGAGTGGTCCTCATATGTTTCCATGGCAGGGTAATCCAAGTACGCTTCAGGTTTTTTGAATAATCCGGTGATTATTTTGGCTGTATTACTGGCCTTTCTTCCGCTGTAACCTCTGCAAACGGCGCAGGTATTAACAATTCATCGGAACGTCCACTGTGATAAACACTAACATGCTGTTGCAGTGGTTCTTCTTCCATTTCTGATGCAACACTTGTTGAAGCTAGTGGTCCATCATATGGTTCTGATGTTGGATAATCCAGATGAGCTGGACCTTTTTTGAAAAGAGAGGTGATTTTTGCTCCAAGTGCTTGTGCAGCATCCGTGATAACTTCGCTTACATCTACGGTGGGTTTCTTTTCTTCAACCGGTACAAATTCATCGGAATGACCGCTGTGATAAACAGTAACCAATTGTTCGATTGGTTCACTTTCCACATCGGCTGTCCGATCAGTAGAAGCGAGTGGTCCTTCATATGTTTCCATGGCAGGGTAATCCAAGTACGCTTCAGGTTTTTTGAATAATCCGGTGATTATTTTGGCTGTTATTACTGGCCTTTCTTCCGCTGTAACCTCTGCAAACCGCGTAGGTATTAACAATTCATCGGAACGTCCACTGTGATAAACACTAACATGCTGTTGCAGTGGTTCTTCTTCCACTTCTGATGCAACACTTGTTGAAGCTAGTGGTCCATCATATGGTTCTGATGTTGGATAATCCAGATGAGCTGGACCCTTTTTGAAAAGAGAGGTGATTTTTGCTCCAAGTGCTTGTGCAGCATCCGTGATAACTTCGCTTACATCTACGGTGGGTTTCTTTTCTTCAACCGGTACAAATTCATCGGAATGACCGCTGTGATAAACAGTAACCAATTGTTCCATTGGTTCACTTTCCACATCGGCTGTCCGATTAGTAGAAGCGAGTGGTCCATCATATGTTTCCATGGCAGGGTAATCCAAGTACGCTTCAGGTTTTTTGAATAATCCGGTGATTATTTTGGCTGTTATTACTGGCCTTTCTTCCGCTGTAACCTCTGCAAACCGCGTAGGTATTAACAATTCATCGGAACGTCCACTGTGATAAACACTAACATGCTGTTGCAGTGGTTCTTCTTCCACTTCTGATGCAACACTTGTTGAAGCTAGTGGTCCATCATATGGTTCTGATGTTGGATAATCCAGATGAGCTGGACCCTTTTTGAAAAGAGAGGTGATTTTTGCTCCAAGTGCTTGTGCAGCATCCGTGATAACTTCGCTTACATCTACGGTGGGTTTCTTTTCTTCAACCGGTACAAATTCATCGGAATGACCGCTGTGATAAACAGTAACCAATTGTTCGATTGGTTCACTTTCCACATCGGCTGTCCGATTAGTAGAAGCGAGTGGTCCTTCATATGTTTCCATGGCAGGGTAATCCAAGTACGCTTCAGGTTTTTTGAATAATCCGGTGATTATTTTGGCAGTAATTAGTGTCTTTTCTTCTACTGGTACTTCCTCAACCGGAATTTCTGTAGGTATTTCAACTATTTTTCTCATCGGTAAATCGGAACGTCCACTGTGATAAACACTAACATGCTGTTGCAGTGGTTCTTCTTCCACTTCTGATGCAACACTTGTTGAAGCTAGTGGTCCATCATATGGTTCTGATGTTGGATAATCCAGATGAGCTGGACCTTTTTTGAAAAGAGAGGTGATTTTTGCTCCAAGTGCTTGTGCAGCATCCGTGATAACTTCGCTTACATCTACGGTGGGTTTCTTTTCTTCAACCGGTACAAATTCATCGGAATGACCGCTGTGATAAACAGTAACCAATTGTTCCATTGGTTCACTTTCCACATCGGCTGTCCGATTAGTAGAAGCGAGTGGTCCATCATATGTTTCCATGGCAGGGTAATCCAAGTACGCTTCAGGTTTTTTGAATAATCCGGTGATTATTTTGGCTGTTATTACTGGCCTTTCTTCCGCTGTAACCTCTCAAACCGGCGTAGGTATTAACATTTTCATCGGAAACGTCCACTGTGATAAACACTAACATGCTGTTGCAGTGGTTCTTCTTCCACTTCTGATGCAACACTTGTTGAAGCTAGTGGTCCATCATATGGTTCTGATGTTGGATAATCCAGATGAGCTGGACCCTTTTTGAAAAGAGAGGTGATTTTTGCTCCAAGTGCTTGTGCAGCATCCGTGATAACTTCGCTTACATCTACGGTGGGTTTCTTTCTTCAACCGGTACAAATTCATCGGAATGACCGCTGTGATAAACAGTAACCAATTGTTCGATTGGTTCACTTTCCACATCGGCTGTCCGATTAGTAGAGCGATGGGCCTTCATATGTTTCCATTGCAGGATAATCCAGGTATGTTTCATCTTTTTTGAAAAGTCCGGTGATTATCTTGGCAGAAATAGTGTTTTTCTTCTACTGTACTTCTCAACCGGTTTCTGTAGGTATTCAACTATCTCATCGGTAACGGAACGTCCACTGTGATAAACACTAACATGCTGTTGCAGTGGTTCTTCTTCCACTTCTGATGCAACACTTGTTGAAGCTAGTGGTCCATCATATGGTTCTGATGTTGGATAATCCAGATGAGCTGGACCCTTTTTGAAAAGAGAGGTGATTTTTGCTCCAAGTGCTTGTGCAGCATCCGTGATAACTTCGCTTACATCTACGGTGGGTTTCTTCTCTTCAACCGGTACAAATTCATCGGAATGACCACTGTGATAAACAGTAACCAAATGCTCGATTGGTTCACGTTCCACATCGGCTGTCCGATTAGTAGAAGCGAGTGGTCCATCATATGTTTCCATGGCAGGGTAATCCAAGTACGCTTCAGGTTTTTTGAATAATCCGGTGATTATTTGGCTGTAATTATGCTTTTCTTCCCTGTAACTTCCTGCAACTGCGTAGGTATTAACAATTCATCGGAACGTCCACTGTGATAAACACTAACATGCTGTTGCAGTGGTTCTTCTTCCACTTCTGATGCAACACTTGTTGAAGCTAGTGGTCCATCATATGGTTCTGATGTTGGATAATCCATGAGCTGGACCCTTTTTGAAAAGAGAGGTGATTTTGGTCCAAGTGCTTGTGCAGCATCCGTGATAACTTCGCTTACATCTACGGTGGGTTTCTTTTCTTCAACCGGTACAAATTCATCGGAATGACCGCTGTGATAAACAGTAACCAATTGTTCGATTGGTTCACTTTCCACATCGGCTGTCCGATTAGTAGAAGCGAGTGGTCCTCATATGTTTCCATGGCAGGGTAATCCAAGTACGCTTCAGGTTTTTTGAATAATCCGGTGATTATTTTGGCAGTAATTAGTGTCTTTTCTTCTACTGGTACTTCCTCAACCGGAATTTCTGTAGGTATTTCAACTATTTTTCTCATCGGTAAATCGGAACGTCCACTGTGATAAACACTAACATGCTGTTGCAGTGGTTCTTCTTCCACTTCTGATGCAACACTTGTTGAAGCTAGTGGTCCATCATATGGTTCTGATGTTGGATAATCCAGATGAGCTGGACCCTTTTTGAAAAGAGAGGTGATTTTTGCTCCAAGTGCTTGTGCAGCATCCGTGATAACTTCGCTTACATCTACGGTGGGTTTCTTCTCTTCAACCGGTACAAATTCATCGGAATGACCGCTGTGATAAACAGTAACCAATTGCTCGATTGGTTCACGTTCCACATCCGCTGTACGGTAAGTAGAGGCAATAGGACCTTCGTATGCTTCCGTTAACAGGATAATCGAAGTATTTTCAATCTTTTCTGAATAAACGGTGATTATCTTCGCGAAATAATCGGTTTTTCTTCCGCTGTCTCTGCAAACCGTGTTAAGGTATTAAGAATTCATTCGGAACGTCCATGTGGATAAAGATTAACATGCTGTTGCAGTGGTTTCTTCCACTTCTGATGCAACACTTGTTGAATCGCCTAAGTGTCGCATCATATGGTTCTGATGTTGGATAATCCAGATGAGCTGTACTTCTTTTTAAAAAGAGAGGTGATTTTTGCTCCAAGTGCTTGTTGCAGCATCCGTGATAACTTTGCTTACATCTACGTGGTTCTTTTCTCAACCGGTACAAGTTCATCGGAATGACCCGCTGTGATAAACAGTAACCAATTGTTCGATTGTCACTTTCCAATCGGCTTGTCCGATCAGTAAGAAGCTAGTGGTCCATCATATGGTTCTGATATTGGATAATCCAGATGAGCCTGGACCTTTTTGAAAAAGAGAGGTGATTTTTGCTCAAGTGCTTGTGCAGCATCGTGAATACTTCGGTTTACATCTACGGTGGGCTTCTTTTTTCTCTCAAAACCGGTACAGTTCATCGGAATGACCGCTGTGATAAAAGTACAATTGTTCGATTGGTTCACTTTCCACATCGGCTGTCCGATTTAGTAGAAGCGAGTGGTCCTTTCATATGTTTCCATGGCAGGGTAATCCAAGTACCTTCAGGTTTTTTGAATAATCCGGTGATTATTTTGGGCTGTTATTACTGGCCTTTCTTCCGCTGTAACCTCTGCAACCGCGTAGGTATTAACAATTCATCGGAACGTCCACTGTGATAAACACTAACATGCTGTTGCAGTGGTTCTTCTTCCACTTCTGATGCAACACTTGTTGAAGCTAGTGGTCCATCATATGGTTCTGATGTTGGATAATCCAGATGAGCTGGACCCTTTTTGAAAAGAGAGGTGATTTTTGCTCCAAGTGCTTGTGCAGCATCCGTGATAACTTCGCTTACATCTACGGTGGGTTTCTTTTCTTCAACCGGTACAAATTCATCGGAATGACCGCTGTGATAAACAGTAACCAATTGTTCGATTGGTTCACTTTCCACATCGGCTGTCCGATTAGTAGAAGCGAGTGGTCCATCATATGTTTCCATGGCAGGGTAATCCAAGTACGCTTCAGGTTTTTGAATAATCCGGTGATTATTTGGCTGTTATTACTGGCCTTTCTTCCGCTGTAACCTCTGCAACCGCGTAGGTATTAACAATTCATCGGAACGTCCACTGTGATAAACACTAACATGCTGTTGCAGTGGTTCTTCTTCCACTTCTGATGCAACACTTGTTGAAGCTAGTGGTCCATCATATGGTTCTGATGTTGGATAATCCAGATGAGCTGGACCCTTTTTGAAAAGAGAGGTGATTTTTGCTCCAAGTGCTTGTGCAGCATCCGTGATAACTTCGCTTACATCTACGGTGGGTTTCTTTTCTTCAACCGGTACAAATTCATCGGAATGACCGCTGTGATAAACAGTAACCAATTGTTCGATTGGTTCACTTTCCACATCGGCTGTCCGATTAGTAGAAGCGAGTGGTCCTTCATATGTTTCCATGGCAGGGTAATCCAAGTACGCTTCAGGTTTTTTGAATAATCCGGTGATTATTTTGGCAGTAATTAGTGTCTTTTCTTCTACTGGTACTTCCTCAACCGGAATTTCTGTAGGTATTTCAACTATTTTTCTCATCGGTAAATCGGAACGTCCACTGTGATAAACACTAACATGCTGTTGCAGTGGTTCTTCTTCCACTTCTGATGCAACACTTGTTGAAGCTAGTGGTCCATCATATGGTTCTGATGTTGGATAATCCAGATGAGCTGGACCTTTTTTGAAAAGAGAGGTGATTTTTGTCCAAGTGCTTGTGCAGCATCCGTGATAACTTCGCTTACATCTACGGTGGGTTTCTTTTCTTCAACCGATACAAATTCATCGGAATGACCGCTGTGATAAACAGTAACCAATTGTTCGATTGGTTCACTTTCCACATCGGCTGTCCGATCAGTAGAAGCTAGTGGTCCATCATATGGTTCTGATATTGGATAATCCAGATGAGCTGGACCCTTTTTGAAAAGAGAGGTGATTTTTGCTCCAAGTGCTTGTGCAGCATCCGTGATAACTTCGCTTACATCTACGGTGGGTTTCTTTTCTTCAACCGGTACAAATTCATCGGAATGACCGCTGTGATAAACAGTAACCAATTGTTCGATTGGTTCACTTTCCAAATCGGCTGTCCGATCAGTAGTAGCGAGTGGTCCATCATATGTTTCCATGGCAGGGTAATCCAAGTACGCTTCAGGTTTTTTGAATAATCCGGTGATTATTTTGGCTGTTATTACTGGCCTTTCTTCCGCTGTAACCTCTGCAAACCGCGTAGGTATTAACAATTCATCGGAACGTCCACTGTGATAAACACTAACATGCTGTTGCAGTGGTTCTTCTTCCACTTCTGATGCAACACTTGTTGAAGCTAGTGGTCCATCATATGGTTCTGATGTTGGATAATCCAGATGAGCTGGACCCTTTTTGAAAAGAGAGGTGATTTTTGCTCCAAGTGCTTGTGCAGCATCCGTGATAACTTCGCTTACATCTACGGTGGGTTTCTTTTCTTCAACCGGTACAAATTCATCGGAATGACCGCTGTGATAAACAGTAACCAATTGTTCGATTGGTTCACTTTCCACATCGGCTGTCCGATTAGTAGAAGCGAGTGGTCCTTCATATGTTTCCATGGCAGGGTAATCCAAGTACGCTTCAGGTTTTTTGAATAATCCGGTGATTATTTTGGCAGTAATTAGTGTCTTTTCTTCTACTGGTACTTCCTCAACCGGAATTTCTGTAGGTATTTCAACTATTTTTCTCATCGGTAAATCGGAACGTCCACTGTGATAAACACTAACATGCTGTTGCAGTGGTTCTTCTTCCACTTCTGATGCAACACTTGTTGAAGCTAGTGGTCCATCATATGGTTCTGATGTTGGATAATCCAGATGAGCTGGACCTTTTTGAAAAGAGAGGTGATTTTTGCTCCAAGTGCTTGTGCAGCATCCGTGATAACTTCGCTTACATCTACGGTGGGTTTCTTTTCTTCAACCGGTACAAATTCATCGGAATGACCGCTGTGATAAACAGTAACCAATTGTTCGATTGGTTCACTTTCCACATCGGCTGTCCGATTAGTAGAAGCGAGTGGTCCATCATATGTTTCCATGGCAGGGTAATCCAAGTACGCTTCAGGTTTTTTGAATAATCCGGTGATTATTTTGGCTGTTATTACTGGCCTTTCTTCCGCTGTAACCTCTGCAAACCGCGTAGGTATTAACAATTCATCGGAACGTCCACTGTGATAAACACTAACATGCTGTTGCAGTGGTTCTTCTTCCACTTCTGATGCAACACTTGTTGAAGCTAGTGGTCCATCATATGGTTCTGATGTTGGATAATCCAGATGAGCTGGACCCTTTTTGAAAAGAGAGGTGATTTTTGCTCCAAGTGCTTGTGCAGCATCCGTGATAACTTCGCTTACATCTACGGTGGTTTCTTTTCTTCAACCGGTACAAATTCATCGGAATGACCGCTGTGATAAACAGTAACCAATTGTTCGATTGGTTCACTTTCCACATCGGCTGTCCGATTAGTAGAAGCGAGTGGTCCATCATATGTTTCCATGGCAGGGTAATCCAAGTACGCTTCAGGTTTTTTGAATAATCCGGTGATTATTTTGGCAGTAATTAGTGTCTTTCTTCTACTGGTACTTCTCAACCGGAATTCTGTAGGTATTCAACTATTTTCTCATCGGTAATCGGAACGTCCACTGTGATAAACACTAACATGCTGTTGCAGTGGTTCTTCTTCCACTTCTGATGCAACACTTGTTGAAGCTAGTGGTCCATCATATGGTTCTGATGTTGGATAATCCAGATGAGCTGGACCTTTTTTGAAAAGAGAGGTGATTTTTGCTCCAAGTGCTTGTGCAGCATCCGTGATAACTTCGCTTACATCTACGGTGGGTTTCTTTTCTTCAACCGGTACAAATTCATCGGAATGACCGCTGTGATAAACAGTAACCAATTGTTCCATTGGTTCACTTTCCACATCGGCTGTCCGATTAGTAGAAGCGAGTGGTCCATCATATGTTTCCATGGCAGGGTAATCCAAGTACGCTTCAGGTTTTTTGAATAATCCGGTGATTATTTTGGCTGTTATTACTGGCCTTTCTTCCGCTGTAACCTCTGCAAACCGCGTAGGTATTAACAATTCATCGGAACGTCCACTGTGATAAACACTAACATGCTGTTGCAGTGGTTCTTCTTCCACTTCTGATGCAACACTTGTTGAAGCTAGTGGTCCATCATATGGTTCTGATGTTGGATAATCCAGATGAGCTGGACCCTTTTTGAAAAGAGAGGTGATTTTTGTTCCAAGTGCTTGTGCAGCATCCGTAATAACTTCGCTTACATCTACGGTAGGTTTCTTTTCTTCAACCGGTACAAATTCATCGGAATGACCGCTGTGATAAACAGTAACCAATTGTTCGATTGGTTCACTTTCCACATCGGCTGTCCGATTAGTAGAAGCGAGTGGTCCATCATATGTTTCCATGGCAGGGTAATCCAAGTACGCTTCAGGTTTTTTGAATAATCCGGTGATTATTTTGGCAGTAATTAGTGTCTTTTCTTCTACTGGTACTTCCTCAACCGGAATTTCTGTAGGTATTTCAACTATTTTTCTCATCGGTAAATCGGAACGTCCACTGTGATAAACACTAACATGCTGTTGCAGTGGTTCTTCTTCCACTTCTGATGCAACACTTGTTGAAGCTAGTGGTCCATCATATGGTTCTGATGTTGGATAATCCAGATGAGCTGGACCCTTTTTGAAAAGAGAGGTGATTTTTGCTCCAAGTGCTTGTGCAGCATCCGTGATAACTTCGCTTACATCTACGGTGGGTTTCTTTTCTTCAACCGGTACAAATTCATCGGAATGACCGCTGTGATAAACAGTAACCAATTGTTCGATTGGTTCACTTTCCACATCGGCTGTCCGATTAGTAGAAGCGAGTGGTCCATCATATGTTTCCATGGCAGGGTAATCCAAGTACGCTTCAGGTTTTTTGAATAATCCGGTGATTATTTTGGCAGTAATTAGTGTCTTTTCTTCTACTGGTACTTCCTCAACCGGAATTTCTGTAGGTATTTCAACTATTTTTCTCATCGGTAAATCGGAACGTCCACTGTGATAAACACTAACATGCTGTTGCAGTGGTTCTTCTTCCATTTCTGATGCAACACTTGTTGAAGCTAGTGGTCCATCATACGGTTCTGATGTTGGATAATCCAGATGAGCTGGACCCTTTTTGAAAAGAGAGGTGATTTTTGTTCCAAGTGCTTGTGCAGCATCCGTGATAACTTCGCTTACATCTACGGTGGGTTTCTTTTCTTCAACCGGTACAAATTCATCGGAATGACCGCTGTGATAAACAGTAACCAATTGTTCGATTGGTTCACTTTCCAAATCGGCTGTCCGATCAGTAGAAGCTAGTGGTCCATCATATGGTTCTGATATTGGATAATCCAGATGAGCTGGACCCTTTTTGAAAAGAGAGGTGATTTTTGCTCCAAGTGCTTGTGCAGCATCCGTGATAACTTCGCTTACATCTACGGTGGGTTTCTTTTCTTCAACCGGTACAAATTCATCGGAATGACCGCTGTGATAAACAGTAACCAATTGTTCGATTGGTTCACTTTCCACATCGGCTGTCCGATTAGTAGAAGCGAGTGGTCCTTCATATGTTTCCATGGCAGGGTAATCCAAGTACGCTTCAGGTTTTTTGAATAATCCGGTGATTATTTTGGCAGTAATTAGTGTCTTTTCTTCTACTGGTACTTCCTCAACCGGAATTTCTGTAGGTATTTCAACTATTTTTCTCATCGGTAAATCGGAACGTCCACTGTGATAAACACTAACATGCTGTTGCAGTGGTTCTTCTTCCACTTCTGATGCAACACTTGTTGAAGCTAGTGGTCCATCATATGGTTCTGATGTTGGATAATCCAGATGAGCTGGACCCTTTTTGAAAAGAGAGGTGATTTTTGCTCCAAGTGCTTGTGCAGCATCCGTGATAACTTCGCTTACATCTACGGTGGGTTTCTTTTCTTCAACCGGTACAAATTCATCGGAATGACCGCTGTGATAAACAGTAACCAATTGTTCGATTGGTTCACTTTCCACATCGGCTGTCCGATTAGTAGAAGCGAGTGGTCCTTCATATGTTTCCATGGCAGGGTAATCCAAGTACGCTTCAGGTTTTTTGAATAATCCGGTGATTATTTTGGCAGTAATTAGTGTCTTTCTTCTACTGGTACTTCCTCAACCGGATCTGTAGGTATTCAACTATTTCTCATCGGTAAATCGGAACGTCCACTGTGATAAACACTAACATGCTGTTGCAGTGGTTCTTCTTCCACTTCTGATGCAACACTTGTTGAAGCTAGTGGTCCATCATATGGTTCTGATGTTGGATAATCCAGATGAGCTGGACCCTTTTTGAAAAGAGAGGTGATTTTTGTTCCAAGTGCTTGTGCAGCATCCGTGATAACTTCGCTTACATCTACGGTGGGTTTCTTTTCTTCAACCGGTACAAATTCATCGGAATGACCGCTGTGATAAACAGTAACCAATTGTTCGATTGGTTCACTTTCCAAATCGGCTGTCCGATCAGTAGAAGCTAGTGGTCCATCATATGGTTCTGATATTGGATAATCCAGATGAGCTGGACCCTTTTTGAAAAGAGAGGTGATTTTTGCTCCAAGTGCTTGTGCAGCATCCGTGATAACTTCGCTTACATCTACGGTGGGTTTCTTTTCTTCAACCGGTACAAATTCATCGGAATGACCGCTGTGATAAACAGTAACCAATTGTTCGATTGGTTCACTTTCCACATCGGCTGTCCGATTAGTAGAAGCGAGTGGTCCTTCATATGTTTCCATGGCAGGGTAATCCAAGTACGCTTCAGGTTTTTTGAATAATCCGGTGATTATTTTGGCAGTAATTAGTGTCTTTTCTTCTACTGGTACTTCCTCAACCGGAATTTCTGTAGGTATTTCAACTATTTTTCTCATCGGTAAATCGGAACGTCCACTGTGATAAACACTAACATGCTGTTGCAGTGGTTCTTCTTCCATTTCTGATGCAACACTTGTTGAAGCTAGTGGTCCATCATACGGTTCTGATGTTGGATAATCCAGATGAGCTGGACCCTTTTTGAAAAGAGAGGTGATTTTTGCTCCAAGTGCTTGTGCAGCATCCGTGATAACTTCGCTTACATCTACGGTGGGTTTCTTTTCTTCAACCGGTACAAATTCATCGGAATGACCGCTGTGATAAACAGTAACCAATTGTTCGATTGGTTCACTTTCCAAATCGGCTGTCCGATCAGTAGAAGCTAGTGGTCCATCATATGGTTCTGATATTGGATAATCCAGATGAGCTGGACCCTTTTTGAAAAGAGAGGTGATTTTTGCTCCAAGTGCTTGTGCAGCATCCGTGATAACTTCGCTTACATCTACGGTGGGTTTCTTTTCTTCAACCGGTACAAATTCATCGGAATGACCGCTGTGATAAACAGTAACCAATTGTTCGATTGGTTCACTTTCCACATCGGCTGTCCGATTAGTAGAAGCGAGTGGTCCATCATATGTTTCCATGGCAGGGTAATCCAAGTACGCTTCAGGTTTTTTGAATAATCCGGTGATTATTTTGGCAGTAATTAGTGTCTTTTCTTCTACTGGTACTTCCTCAACCGGAATTTCTGTAGGTATTTCAACTATTTTTCTCATCGGTAAATCGGAACGTCCACTGTGATAAACACTAACATGCTGTTGCAGTGGTTCTTCTTCCACTTCTGATGCAACACTTGTTGAAGCTAGTGGTCCATCATATGGTTCTGATGTTGGATAATCCAGATGAGCTGGACCCTTTTTGAAAAGAGAGGTGATTTTTGTTCCAAGTGCTTGTGCAGCATCCGTGATAACTTCGCTTACATCTACGGTGGGTTTCTTTTCTTCAACCGTACAAATTCATCGGAATGACCGCTGTGATAAACAGTAACCAATTGTTCGATTGGTTCACTTTCCAAATCGGCTGTCCGATCAGTAGAAGCTAGTGGTCCATCATATGGTTCTGATATTGGATAATCCAGATGAGCTGGACCCTTTTTGAAAAGAGAGGTGATTTTTGCTCCAAGTGCTTGTGCAGCATCCGTGATAACTTCGCTTACATCTACGGTGGGTTTCTTTTCTTCAACCGGTACAAATTCATCGGAATGACCGCTGTGATAAACAGTAACCAATGTTCGATTGGTTCACTTTCCACATCGGCTGTCCGATTAGTAGAAGCGAGTGGTCCTTCATATGTTTCCATGGCAGGGTAATCCAAGTACGCTTCAGGTTTTTTGAATAATCCGGTGATTATTTTGGCAGTAATTAGTGTCTTTTCTTCTACTGGTACTTCCTCAACCGGAATTTCTGTAGGTATTTCAACTATTTTCTCATCGGTAATCGGAACGTCCACTGTGATAAACACTAACATGCTGTTGCAGTGGTTCTTCTTCCACTTCTGATGCAACACTTGTTGAAGCTAGTGGTCCATCATATGGTTCTGATGTTGGATAATCCAGATGAGCTGGACCCTTTTTGAAAAGAGAGGTGATTTTTGTTCCAAGTGCTTGTGCAGCATCCGTGATAACTTCGCTTACATCTACGGTGGGTTTCTTTTCTTCAACCGGTACAAATTCATCGGAATGACCGCTGTGATAAACAGTAACCAATTGTTCGATTGGTTCACTTTCCAAATCGGCTGTCCGATCAGTAGAAGCTAGTGGTCCATCATATGGTTCTGATATTGGATAATCCAGATGAGCTGGACCCTTTTTGAAAAGAGAGGTGATTTTTGCTCCAAGTGCTTGTGCAGCATCCGTGATAACTTCGCTTACATCTACGGTGGGTTTCTTTTCTTCAACCGGTACAAATTCATCGGAATGACCGCTGTGATAAACAGTAACCAATTGTTCGATTGGTTCACTTTCCACATCGGCTGTCCGATTAGTAGAAGCGAGTGGTCCTTCATATGTTTCCATGGCAGGGTAATCCAAGTACGCTTCAGGTTTTTTGAATAATCCGGTGATTATTTTGGCAGTAATTAGTGTCTTTCTTCTACTGGTACTTCCTCAACCGGAATTTCTGTAGGTATTTCAACTATTTTTCTCATCGGTAAATCGGAACGTCCACTGTGATAAACACTAACATGCTGTTGCAGTGGTTCTTCTTCCATTCTGATGCAACACTTGTTGAAGCTAGTGGTCCATCATACGGTTCTGATGTTGGATAATCCAGATGAGCTGGACCCTTTTTGAAAAGAGAGGTGATTTTTGCTCCAAGTGCTTGTGCAGCATCCGTGATAACTTCGCTTACATCTACGGTGGGTTTCTTTTCTTCAACCGGTACAAATTCATCGGAATGACCGCTGTGATAAACAGTAACCAATTGTTCGATTGGTTCACTTTCCAATCGGCTGTCCGATCAGTAGAAGCTAGTGGTCCATCATATGGTTCTGATATTGGATAATCCAGATGAGCTGGACCCTTTTTGAAAAGAGAGGTGATTTTTGCTCCAAGTGCTTGTGCAGCATCCGTGATAACTTCGCTTACATCTACGGTGGGTTTCTTTTCTTCAACCGGTACAAATTCATCGGAATGACCGCTGTGATAAACAGTAACCAATTGTTCGATTGGTTCACTTTCCACATCGGCTGTCCGATTAGTAGAAGCGAGTGGTCCTTCATATGTTTCCATGGCAGGGTAATCCAAGTACGCTTCAGGTTTTTTGAATAATCCGGTGATTATTTTGGCAGTAATTAGTGTCTTTCTTCTACTGGTACTTCCTCAACCGGAATTTCTGTAGGTATTTCAACTATTTTTCTCATCGGTAAATCGGAACGTCCACTGTGATAAACACTAACATGCTGTTGCAGTGGTTCTTCTTCCACTTCTGATGCAACACTTGTTGAAGCTAGTGGTCCATCATATGTTTCTGATGTTGGATAATCCAGATGAGCTGGACCCTTTTTGAAAAGAGAGGTGATTTTTGTTCCAAGTGCTTGTGCAGCATCCGTGATAACTTCGCTTACATCTACGGTGGGTTTCTTTTCTTCAACCGTACAAATTCATCGGAATGACCGCTGTGATAAACAGTAACCAATTGTTCGATTGGTTCACTTTCCAAATCGGCTGTCCGATCAGTAGAAGCTAGTGGTCCATCATATGGTTCTGATATTGGATAATCCAGATGAGCTGGACCTTTTTTGAAAAGAGAGGTGATTTTTGCTCCAAGTGCTTGTGCAGCATCCGTGATAACTTCGCTTACATCTACGGTGGGTTTCTTTTCTTCAACCGGTACAAATTCATCGGAATGACCGCTGTGATAAACAGTAACCAACTGTTCGATTGGTTCACTTTCCACATCGGCTGTCCGATTAGTAGAAGCGAGTGGTCCTTCATATGTTTCCATGGCAGGGTAATCCAAGTACGCTTCAGGTTTTTTGAATAATCCGGTGATTATTTTGGCAGTAATTAGTGTCTTTTCTTCTACTGGTACTTCCTCAACCGGAATTTCTGTAGGTATTTCAACTATTTTTCTCATCGGTAAATCGGAACGTCCACTGTGATAAACACTAACATGCTGTTGCAGTGGTTCTTCTTCCATTCTGATGCAACACTTGTTGAAGCTAGTGGTCCATCATACGGTTCTGATGTTGGATAATCCAGATGAGCTGGACCCTTTTGAAAAGAGAGGTGATTTTTGCTCCAAGTGCTTGTGCAGCATCCGTGATAACTTCGCTTACATCTACGGTGGGTTTCTTTTCTTCAACCGATACAAATTCATCGGAATGACCGCTGTGATAAACAGTAACCAATTGTTCGATTGGTTCACTTTCCAAATCGGCTGTCCGATCAGTAGAAGCTAGTGGTCCATCATATGGTTCTGATATTGGATAATCCAGATGAGCTGGACCCTTTTTGAAAAGAGAGGTGATTTTTGCTCCAAGTGCTTGTGCAGCATCCGTGATAACTTCGCTTACATCTACGGTGGGTTTCTTTTCTTCAACCGGTACAAATTCATCGGAATGACCGCTGTGATAAACAGTAACCAATTGTTCGATTGGTTCACTTTCCACATCGGCTGTCCGATTAGTAGAAGCGAGTGGTCCTTCATATGTTTCCATGGCAGGGTAATCCAAGTACGCTTCAGGTTTTTTGAATAATCCGGTGATTATTTTGGCTGTTATTACTGGCCTTTCTTCCGCTGTAACCTCTGCAAACCGCGTAGGTATTAACAATTCATCGGAACGTCCACTGTGATAAACACTAACATGCTGTTGCAGTGGTTCTTCTTCCACTTCTGATGCAACACTTGTTGAAGCTAGTGGTCCATCATATGGTTCTGATATTGGATAATCCAGATGAGCTGGACCTTTTTGAAAAGAGAGGTGATTTTTGCTCCAAGTGCTTGTGCAGCATCCGTGATAACTTCGCTTACATCTACGGTGGGTTTCTTTTCTTCAACCGGTACAAATTCATCGGAATGACCGCTGTGATAAACAGTAACCAATTGTTCGATTGGTTCACTTTCCACATCGGCTGTCCGATTAGTAGAAGCGAGTGGTCCATCATATGTTTCCATGGCAGGGTAATCCAAGTACGCTTCAGGTTTTTTGAATAATCCGGTGATTATTTTGGCAGTAATTAGTGTCTTTTCTTCTACTGGTACTTCCTCAACCGGAATTTCTGTAGGTATTTCAACTATTTTTCTCATCGGTAAATCGGAACGTCCACTGTGATAAACACTAACATGCTGTTGCAGTGGTTCTTCTTCCACTTCTGATGCAACACTTGTTGAAGCTAGTGGTCCATCATATGGTTCTGATGTTGGATAATCCAGATGAGCTGGACCCTTTTTGAAAAGAGAGGTGATTTTTGCTCCAAGTGCTTGTGCAGCATCCGTGATAACTTCGCTTACATCTACGGTGGGTTTCTTCTCTTCAACCGGTACAAATTCATCGGAATGACCACTGTGATAAACAGTAACCAAATGCTCGATTGGTTCACGTTCCACATCCGCTGTACGGTAAGTAGAGGCAATAGGACCTTCGTATGCTTCCGTTACAGGATAATCGAAGTATGTTTCATCTTTTCTGAATAAACCGGTGATTATCTTCGCTGAAATAATCGGTTTTTCTTCCGCTGTAACCTCTGCAAACCGTGTAGGTATTAAGAATTCATCGGAACGTCCACTGTGATAAAGATTAACATGCTGTTGCAGTGGTTCTTCTTCCACTTCTGATGCAACACTTGTTGAAGCTAGTGGTCCATCATATGGTTCTGATGTTGGATAATCCAGATGAGCTGGACCTTTTTGAAAAGAGAGGTGATTTTTGCTCCAAGTGCTTGTGCAGCATCCGTGATAACTTCGCTTACATCTACGGTGGGTTCTTTTCTTCAACCGGTACAAATTCATCGGAATGACCGCTGTGATAAACAGTAACCAATTGTTCCATTGGTTCACTTTCCACATCGGCTGTCCGATTAGTAGAAGCGAGTGGTCCATCATATGTTTCCATGGCAGGGTAATCCAAGTACGCTTCAGGTTTTTGAATAATCCGGTGATTATTTTGGCTGTTATTACTGGCCTTTCTTCCGCTGTAACCTCTGCAAACCGCGTAGGTATTAACAATTCATCGGAACGTCCACTGTGATAAAGATTAACATGCTGTTGCAGTGTTCTTCTTCCACTTCTGATGCAACACTTGTTGAAGCTAGTGTCCATCATATGGTTCTGATGTTGGATAATCCAGATGAGCTGGACCCTTTTTGAAAAGAGAGGTGATTTTTGCTCCAAGTGCTTGTGCAGCATCCGTGATAACTTCGCTTACATTACGGTGGGTTTCTTTTCTTCAACCGGTACAAATCATCGGAATGACCGCTGTGATAAACATAACCAATTGTTCCATTGGTTCACTTTCCACATCGGCTGTCCGATTAGTAGAAGCGATGGTCCATCATATGTTTCATGGCAGGGTAATCCAAGTACGCTTCAGGTTTTTGAATAATCCGGTGATTATTTGGCTGTTATTACTGGCCTTTCTTCCGCTGTAACCTCTGCAAACCGCGTAGGTATTAACAATTCATCGGAACGTCCACTGTGATAAAGATTAACATGCTGTTGCAGTGGTTCTTCTTCCACTTCTGATGCAACACTTGTTGAAGCTAGTGGTCCATCATATGGTTCTGATGTTGGATAATCCAGATGAGCTGTACTTCTTTTAAAAAGAGAGGTGATTTTTGCTCCAAGTGCTTGTGCAGCATCCGTGATAACTTCGCTTACATCTACGGTGGGCTTCTTCTCTTCAACCGGTACAAATTCATCGGAATGACCACTGTGATAAACAGTAACCAAATGTTCGATTGGTTCACGTTCCACATCCGCTGTACGGTAAGTAGAGGCAATAGGACCTTCGTATGCTTCCGTTACAGGATAATCGAAGTATGTTTCATCTTTTCTGAATAAGCCGGTGATTATCTTCGCTGAAATAATCGGTTTTTCTTCCGCTGTAACCTCTGCAAACGGCGCAGGTATTAACAATTCATCGGAACGTCCACTGTGATAAACATTAACATGCTGTTGCAGTGGTTCTTCTTCCACTTCTGATGCACCACTTGTTGAAGCTAGTGGTCCATCATATGGTTCTGATGTTGGATAATCCAGATGAGCTGTACTTCTTTTAAAAAGAGAGGTGATTTTTGCTCCAAGTGCTTGTGCAGCATCCGTGATAACTTCGCTTACATCTACGGTGGGTTTCTTCTCTTCAACCGGTACAAATTCATCGGAATGACCACTGTGATAAACAGTAACCAAATGTTCGATTGGTTCACGTTCCACATCCGCTGTACGGTAAGTAGAGGCAATAGGACCTTCGTATGCTTCCGTTACAGGATAATCGAAGTATGTTTCATCTTTTCTGAATAAGCCGGTGATTATCTTCGCTGAAATAATCGGTTTTTCTTCCGCTGTAACCTCTGCAAACCGTGTAGGTATTAACAATTCATCGGAACGTCCACTGTGATAAACATTAACATGCTGTTGCAGTGGTTCTTCTTCCACTTCTGATGCACCACTTGTTGAAGCTAGTGGTCCATCATATGGTTCTGATGTTGGATAATCCAGATGAGCTGTACTTCTTTTAAAAAGAGAGGTGATTTTTGCTCCAAGTGCTTGTGCAGCATCCGTGATAACTTCGCTTACATTTACGGTAGGTTTCTTCTCTTCAACCGGTACAAATTCATCGGAAAGACCACTGTGATAAACAGTAACCAAATATTCGATTGGTTCACTCTCCATATCCGGTATTCGATAAGTGGAGGCAATGGGACCTTCGTATGTTTCCGTTGCAGGGTAATCTAAATATATTTCACCTTTCTTGAAAAGTCCAGTGATTATTTTGGCAGTAATTAGTGGCTTTTCTACAAATACTTCCTCAACCGGAATTTCTGTAGGTATTTCAACAATTTTTCGCACCGGTTCATCGGAACGTCCACTGTGGTAGATGCTAACATACTGTTGCAATGGTTCTCCTTTCACTTCTGATGCAACGCTTGTTGAAGCTAGTGGTCCATCATATGGTTCTGATGTTGGATAATCCAGATGAGCTGAACCCCTTTTGAAGAGAGATGTGATTTTTGCTCCAAGTGCTTGTGCAGCATCCGTGATAACTTCGCTTACATCTACGATAGGTTTCTTCTCTGCAACCGGTACAAATTGATCTGAATGACCACTGTGATAAACAGTAACGAAATGTTCGATTGGTTCACTTCCCACATCCGGTATCCGATTAGTAGAACCAGTATGATGTTCGTATGCTTTGCTTACAGAGTGATCCGAATACGTCATACCCTTTCCAAATAATCCGGGGGCTATTTTCGTTTCTATGGTCGGTTCTTGTTGTCTTGTTTCTTCAGTTATTTTGATATCTGACCTTTTTGTTTTGCTTTGTTGCTTCTTTTTTTCCTTTTTCGGGTCTTCGTGCATCTGTCTCTGTTCGTTTTCTGCTTGCTCCAATATTATTTTTGATTGGTTTTCGAGCCCGTTCCATGGATGAAAAAATTTGTCTGTTTCTATGCGAAATGGATCGGAGAATCGAACCGTATATGTAGATTTCAGTCTTTGTGGGGATTCTATTGTTTTCCAAGATGTAGCTTGTGTATTTTGCTGCGACATCTGACCTGTTTTTGTGTCCGTATATATTATATGCTCCCCTTCAATAGACGCTCTTCTGTATGCTCCGGAATGCTTCGCAACTACGGTTGAAATCTCTTTGTTTATCCTTTCCTCTTCTGGATCTGGTTTTTCACCACTATATACGGTCATGTACCGATTGATTGTTTCTTGATCTATTTCACTTTTCTGACTAGTGGATGCAACAGTTCCTTCATAGGCATCATAATCATGCTTACTGATGCATCGTTCCCCTACTTCACTCAATGCGTCAATTTCTGAATCCGATTTTTTTTCCATGCTTGACCAATCTTTTCTCGGACTAGATGATAGATCGATATCGATCATCTTCACTACGTAATCTGTTGCATTATCCGTTCTCACTGGTGAATCTTTCTTGCCTACGATCATGTAAAGGTGATCTTTTTCTTCTGCAGATGATTCTGCATCTGCAGGATCCAAATCACTGAAATTGACAATTTCATAGTCTAGCGGAAAATCCAATGTTATTTTTGTACTTTCTGGTACTGTTTTCTCTTCCATTTCCACCTTTAATTCCTCCTCACTATCATCAATTTCAATAACGCTATATGTTGTTGTTGTTATCGTTGTCATCATCGTCCTTACTTCCTTCGTTTCTGTCGTTCCCGGTACTGTATATAAACCCGTATAAAGTGGAACTCCATTACTGGTTATACCGCTTATAACTGGTATTCTATGAGGTTCATTTGTTATTCTTGTTGTTGCATAATACCTTTCACTTTTTTCACTACCTGCAAATATCGGCTAAATTAACAGAAAATATTTTTTATAGTGAATAATTTCCTTATGTAAGCAGCTATAATACAAAATAATGCGCTCCTGAACATTCAAAATGCATTGAGCAAATTTTTTTATTCTTTATCGTTAAGAAAAAACCTCATACTAAAAATTTTTAAATCTGATATTTAAAAATACATTTTATAATAAAATATTCCTTATTTCATACTAAAGTATATTGCAACATTTAAATTAGATCAGCAAAAAAATAAAAAAAAATCAATTTTTTTAATCACTTTATGTTAGAATATATTTTACTAAAAGATACGAATTTTTATATTAAATTTAGCATAGCCTAAATGTTATTATTAACTTTTCTTTGTGTGTACATCTTTTTATATTGTTATCGAGGTTTATATAATGTTTGCAGTGATGACCTATCGGCGTTAAAACATCCACGGGTGTATCAAAGTTGACTGGGATCATTCGCACACGTTCGGTGGTAGTTACTGTCCGTGAACTAAACGACTGCGATGAACCGGTTTCATCGTCTCGCCGCGGTGAAAGCTCGGTGCGCTGTCGACGAGTTACGGACCACATTGGGCTATGTATATTTCCACCTAAAGTTTGATGATCATAGAAAATAAAGGGGCGAAATAGCGGAAATTATGAGAATTATCGAATATATACATATATATATATATACGAGTAATTAATTTACTAACTGAATTGACGTAATTTTCTCTTTGAATCTGAAACAAGAATATTTCATTTACTTTTTTCTGCTAATTACAATCTTAGTGTTAAAAAATTTCTTGAATTATGATAAATATCAATTAAACAAACTATAAATATCACTGACCTGAGATTTTATTCCATTTAAAATGTCAAATGAATTACTGCATTATAGTAAAAAAAAAAAAAAAAAAATGATCGAAGATAATCAGTTGACTAAAATTTATAATCTTTCCATTTTTTTTCTTTAAATCTCATTCGCAAAATTTGTTGCAATTAAAATGATTAATATGAGGCAATATAACAAATGATTCTATATAATTTTTTGTTTAATTATAACAAAAGAAAGGAATATTAATTACCTGGACTGTGCGAAATCTTTGACTTTTGATCCTTAGGCATGAATCCCCTGTAAAAAAATACATTACAATCAAACACAGTATTCTACTGCAAGAATAAAGTTATTCAGTTATGAACGCTGATTGTTTTTTTCTTCGAATTAAAATTTTAATTAAAAGAAACAAAATATGTTCAAAACAATTGTGACGTATAGTTGTTGAATTTCAATTTGTACGGATATTTGAAGCGTGAAAATTTTATAGCCATCAACAGCAGTTAGTGATAATATCCAATAATTATTATGATAATTATTGTAACGAAAAATAATAATAAAGTCATCTAAAAGTAACAGATAGCTATCATCTATCATTAATTAAGCAATAATTAAAATCAATTAAGTATTTCTCATTTTAATTGCTTGAAATTTCGTTTTTCCTTCTTCCCTTTTTTCTCTTTCGTTCTCTTACTTTTCCTTTCTCCATATCTTGTACACAAAAATATGAAGGAAATTTTTGTTCCTTAACATCTACTTTTAAAGAATTTTTTTTTTTTATAAATTTCTTTCTTTCTGCATGTAATAATTTAATAATTAAATATTTTTCTTTTTCCTAATGCTAAAAAAAAATTTTGATAATTATTAAAGTCAACATCAACAGTTAAAATTAAAATTTCAACTGAATTTAAATGTTATTTGTGATAATCATAAAAGTAGGCGACAATGTGACAAGTATCAATGTTAACATTGAGTGAAACAAAGAATGAAATGGAGAGAGAGAGAGAAAGAAAGTAAGTAAGAAAGAAAAAAGAACGATAAACTAACCCGGCATTGAAATGAATGAATGAATGATAAATTGAGCTGGAATTGCAATTAATGAATGAACGATAACTTGAGCTGGAATTGAAATGAATGAATGAATGATAAATTGAGCTGGAATTGCAATTAATGAATGAATGATAAATTGAGCTGGAATTGCAATTAATGAATGAACGATAACTTGAGCTGGAATTGAAATGAATGAATGAATGATAAATTGAGCTGGAATTGCAATTAATGAATGAATGATAAATTGAGCTGGAATTGCAATTAATGAATGAACGATAACTTGAGCTGGAATTGAAATGAATGAATGAACGATAACTTGAGCTGGAATTGAAATGAATGAATGAATGATAAATTGAGCTGGAATTGCAATTAATGAATGAACGATAACTTGAGCTGGAATTGAAATGAATGAATGAACGATAACTTGAGCTGGAATTGAAATGAATGAATGAATGATAAATTGAGCTGGAATTAATCAAATTTTGGACAGATTGGATAGATTATCGAGTAGACTTAATTAGAAACGTTTATGATAATGTCTACTGAACGAAACAGTATTAACAGTTGTATGAAAATAGGGTAGAAAATGATACGTTTTTTTTTTTTTTATTTAACTATTTACAAAACAGTTCAATCGTTTTTTAATTAATTTTAACGAGAATTAAATTTCCAATAAACTTTCCATTATTATCATTGCTAAATATCACGATTAATAATGTACTGTTATTATTGATGAGAAAAATACTTAACATTTTAGTTGCATGAAATTTACCAGAATGAATTATCGAAATTAATCTGATAAAATAATGCTATTAGTTAAAGTTTAAGATTATTATAAACATCGACTGACTGATTAATTATACGAACTATGCTAAACATAAAAGTGTATATACATTTGACAGTTATTCATATCATATAATATTAATTAATCACCGGTATATAAATTCTTCAGTTTATCATATCAGTATATATGTTAATTAATCGTGTGACATTACTAATATTAATATAGAAATAAGGATAATTAATATTTACGTTTGTATTAATGACATTAAAAATAGTATAATCCTGATAATCCTATTATTATTATTATTTATTATTACTATTATTATTATTATTATTATTATTATTATTATTATTATTATTATTATTATTATTATTATTATTATTATTATTATTATTATTATTATTATTATTATTATTATTATTATTATTATTATTATTATTATTATTATTATTATTATTATTATCATTATTATCATTATTATCATTATTATTATTATTATTATTGCTATTATTATTATTATTATCGTTATTATTATTACTATTAACTTCATCAATATTATTAATTCTGATTACTTATTATTGTCTTGTTTATGCTTCTACTAATATTAATCTCATATTAATAAGTAATAACTGTCTTATTAATAAGTAATGATTGCATGACCATCCCAAGGTCCTACCATAAGTTAATTTATCTTTTAAAGTAGAAACACAAAAACGATTTTGGAAAAAATTTCAAAAATATAACGAAAAAAAGTGCTTCAACATATATGACGATTAATGAACAACTGCAATTCGCATTTTACAAAAGCAAAACACAAATTAATTTTACCCTATTTCAAATATCATTCACATTAACTAATTTGGCATTATTCACATTAATTAATTTGTTTTGCTTAGAAATTAATTGTTATTACTAATAATTTTCATTTGTCATGTACTGGATTGACATTTAAATTGTTCCAAGGAATATGGTAATTACAGTAACATTTTATTCTTATTATCAGTTCTGGTAAATTTAATAAATGCAAATTTTATCACTTTCAAATCATTTTTGAAACAATTTCAATATGTGATGCTAAATCAATCAGAACAGAAAGATATAGTTCAGGATAATTACTAAATTGATAATTTAAAAAAAATAAAAAATAAAATAGATGCTAATATATCATTTTTTGTAATTTTAACAAATTAAGAATAATTTGAAATTTGAAAAGCAAACTTATTTTCAAATTACCAATACTTTTTCCTCTCTCTCTCATTGATTATACTGCGTAAGTGATGCAAACTAGAATTAATTATGAAAAAGAAATTCACAGAATGATGAAGGAAAATTATCGTAAAATCATTCAAGCAAAACATCAAAAAAAAAAAAAAAAAAAAAAGAATGACGAACTTTTAAAAATTAATTGTGATAGGAATAATAATATGACATTCATTTTCAACCGCTGTAATATATAAAATAAAATTGACTGATCCATTCAATTAAATAATCCAAGAATGTATAAATATGCTTAATGAGATTAATTTTTAAAAAATTTATAAAATTAAATCTGACGAATAATTTATGACTAATTTATATTATTTAAACAAACACCTGAAAGCATTAGGGTCATTCGGTATAACATAAGAAATCATTGAAGGCACGAAGAAATCATTGAAGGTATGGAGAAATCATTGAAGGTATGGAGAAATCATTGAAGGCACGAATTAAAACATGAATCAGAAATGATCACAAATTAGCTGGATGAGAGAAACCTAACTGATTAATTATTTCATATGTTATATTGTATTATGAGAAATACAATAGCTAAATGACGGTAATATTACTTGTTCTGTTAATTTTATTTCAAAAAAAAAACATTTCGTGATTTTTCAAAAAAAAAAAAAAAAAAAAAAAAATGCACTTTTGAAGAAAGTAGGCGAAAAAATGAAGAAAAGTAGAGGAAAAAAGAAAAGAATTGTTTTGAATATATTAAAATTTTATTTGCTTAATTTTGTTTTTATTTTTTTATTTGCTTAATTTCTTTTTTCTTTCGATACAAAAAGACAAAGACGTATATTTGTGAAGTGAAAAACGAAACATATCAAATGGAAAATTTAAATTGGAATGGAAATAAGAAAATGAAAAATGATATCATTCCTAAAATGAATGTTAAATAATACAACAAAGACACATAGAGACAACAAAAAAAAAAACTGTGGACTGAAGCACTGCTACTTTCGAAATTTAAAATGTTTTTTCAACAATTCAGAAAAGAAATGGTGAGGGAACGGTGAGAGAATGTAATGGAGAGAGAGTGAGAATAAAGTGAGTGAGAGAAAACGATAAAAAATATATAATTTAATTTTTAACAAAAAATTTTTCAAATGATCATTTCATTTTTTTGTAAAATGAAATTGTTTTAAACAATTAAATTAATAATTTCAATAAAATTAAATTAATAATTTCAATAATTTTTTTTTTTTTTCATTTTCAATTTTATCTTTTCAAATTAATCAATAATAATTTATCAAAATTTAATTTATTTTTGTGACAACAAAAATGATTCAATTTCAATTCTTTTTGTGTAATTGTAGCGAGACGAATGAATCAATGGAGAAAAAAGAAAATTTATTCATTTCTAAAATTTTGTAAAATGTTCAGAACTGCACTGAACATATGTTAGTGGTGATAATGATGAGAGGAGAGAAGAGACAAAAAAGGAAGTGAAGAGAAGAGAAGAGAAGAGGAGAGAAGAGAAGAGAGGAGAAGAAAAGAGGAGCTAAGATGGCATTTCCTACATATCATTTAAACTTTTTTTTTTTAAACTATACAAACTAACTGAAGCATTCAATCGAACTGCAGCTTTAATGTTTAAAAAATTGTCTATTTTTTGCTTTGTTTAATGTTTCTCTTTAAATTCTTTCTGAACTATAAGATAATCGAATCAGAAATACAAATATGTTTCAATGAAAAATTGATAGATTTTATTTTAAAAAGTGTAAAAAGTTGACCAATCAAAATATCATTGGTCAATTCTAATTTCTCTTTTTTTTTGCAATGAAAAAAATGAAAAGAGAAAAAGATAAATTTTTTATGCAATGAATTTATTTGCAAATTTTATTTTTTAAAATTAAAATAAAAAATTTGAAATGAAAGTAAAAATAAGAAATATCATTGAAAGAAAAAAAAAAAACTTTTCAAAAAATTTTTAAAAGAAAGAACTTTTCAAAAAAGTTTTTTGAAAAAGAAAACCTTCAAAAAAAAAAACTTTTCGAAGAAGTTTTTTAAAAAAAAAGAGAAAAATTGATTCCTTATAAATATTTAAAATTTTAATTCAAATTTTAAATATTTTTTAAAATTTCATGTGGGAAAATTTTAATTTGTTATTCAAATTTCAAATTCATCCAGACAAAAAGCTTTAAGTAAATAAATGCATTAATTTTCAGTGTGTGCTCACTCACTCACTTCTCAATTAGAGGCCTTTTCAGTGCATAATGAGAATACGGATGAACAATCAAAAAACTTTTAAAGCTTCATTTCTATTAGGCTTGTTATATCAATCATAATAAAATTAGGCTGCTTTCATCCTATAGCTGCTATAGGCTATGAAATGTTATACATCGTTAATCATTCAAATTACGTAAAACATAGATTAAACACTAATTTGGAAAAAAAAAAAGTAACACATTAAATATTGCAATATAAAAAGCTTCAACGAAATTTTTGACCGACAATTTTCATTTTTTTTTTTTTTTTTTTTTAAATCATTACTGATGATGGAGAAATAAATACAAATACAAATTACAGAAAAATTCTTAAATGTGAAAAATTTTTTAAACATGAAAAAATTTTGAAATTTTACAAAAATTAAATTTGATCGTTGAAATAATGAGAAATAATGGGAAAAGTTCATGAGATAATTTGATCCTAAAAGAATTAGTTAAATTAGAGATGTAAATAAATGCATTTGAGAGTTAATAAATAAAAGTTGATATTAAAGAAATGGAATTACTAAAAAAAATGATAAATTAAATAAATGGTGAATTAAAATTTAGATCTGTAATTAGTGGAATAAACTGCTGTTGTCTTAATTTAAATTTTATGCTTGTAAAATTTCAAAAAAAAAAAAAAAAAAAAGAGCATAGGAAGGAAAGAAAACCTCAATCTTAAGAGATTTTAAACTTTAAATTTTTAAAGCTCTAAAAAAGGATCTTTGAAGCAAAAGTTTCTTTAAAGTTAAGTTTTAGATAATAACTTGGTGCAAATCATTAGTCAATTTGAAATCATACAAATCAAGTGAAAGGGGAAATGCTGAAATAAAATTTTCGATAAATGCAATGGAATGACCTGAATGAGAGCTGTCACATAATTATCATCTTTACCAACTATCGATTGTTTGTGACATTTTTCATATTTAAATCAAACAAAGAAACTTGTAAATTCCATTAAAATATTTAAAATCTGAAAACATTTAAAATACTCAATGTTTGACGGTATGTAATTTTTATGATAAACCATTTGCACAATTTCATAATTTAAATTATATAAGACAGAATTACTTCGTACAAATAATTGTATTCAAATTAAAAAATTGTATTCAAATTATAAAATGGCTTATTGTGATAACGTAATTAACGCTTATAATACTTCTTCTTATATCATTAACACTTGAGTAAATAATTAAATTCCTTTATAATTCAACTTCAAAGATCATTCTGCCTATCATAATTTTGTTAAAATTAACATTTTCTACATTCATAAAAACTTTGCATAAAGTATGAATGCTTATGAAATCCAACATGGTAATTACTTAATTTTGAATTTAAGAAAAATTGTGAAGAAATTTCATTAAATAATAAAATTAAATTCACACATTAAACGTTGATATTTTTACATAAAAGAGATTCAAATTATTCACAATCCGAATGAGTGGAATTTATTGAAATAATTTACTGCTCGATAAATCGGCACTTTCACATTAATTTGAACAAATTAATGTAACTGTCAAAATGCGTCAAATCTTTGAAAATTTTATATTTCGAAATAATTTTTAGTTTCAAAATTACAAAAAGAAAAAAACTTTTAATTTCAAATTAAATAAAAATTTCGACAAATCCTTTTGTATGATTTATGCATAAAAATTTCCCATAAATAAATTCTGAAAGTATTTTAAACTATCAAATAGGAAATTTTTTTTTTTTTAATTTTTCAATAAATAAAATTAAAGCTAAAAAATTAAATGGAACAAAAGCATTGCTTGAATTGAAAATAAAAAAAAAAAGGAAAAAATTTGACAAATTTTTGACATGTTAAAAAAATAAATAAATGAAATAAAAAATATAAAATAGAAATTAACAAATTTTTCTTTTTTTTTTTAATAATATAAAATGTAGAAAAGTGTATATGAATGAGGAGAGGAATGATGCGAAAAGGTTGCGAAGAGGAGAAAAAGAATAAAGGGAAAGAAAAAAAGTTTAATATTTTAAAAAAAAAAAAAAAATCAGAAATTGAAAAGGACGGAAATATTTCATTGAATGAAAAACTAATAAGTAATAAATCAATTATAAATTTTTAAATTTGCAAATTCAGATAGGAGAATTTCCGTTAGTTGTTGTGATTCATTGCGCGATCGATTGGATAATGAAAGGGACTAAAGGAATAAATAGTGCATGTAGAGAGACTCGAGAATACATACACTGCTATAATAATACGTGCACTGAAAAAGCCATTCCAGGTTTAGTGAATGCACGGAGCACTTTGTAAATAAATAAAATGCATACATACAGATTGTAGTAATTGATTACATATAATGTTTAGAAATTTTACATGTATATATTGGAATTGATTAAATTCTATATAATATACATATACCAGGAAAAAAAAAAAAAAAAACAAGTACATATATTTTGCTATTATTGATTTTTTATTTCGCAAACATTTTATTCATAGATTAAATTTTATTTTATTATAATTATTATTGATTGATAGTTTGAAATTTTATTTTAAATCATTTCATATTTTACATTATAAAGTTTTTTTTTTTAATTAAAATTAAAATTATTTGACAAAAAAAAAAAAAAACAAAATAAATTTTCATCTTTTCATTTCTTTTCTTTTACTACTTTATTTTTTGTTTTTTTTTTCAATTTTTTTTCTTTTGGTATTTAACTATTAAACTTAAATATCGAAAATGAATAATGCAAACAATTAGCAATAAAATTATTATTTACTCTAAATAATGAATTTTCAATCATGAAATGACATGAAATTAGAATGAAAATAAATGAGTTGAAGAATGAAAATGAATTAAATGAAATGAATGAATTGAAATGTGCAATAGAAAAAAAAAATAAAGAAAGAAAGGAAAGCTACAAATACAGATCCAGTATCTGATTTTAAATAGGAAAAAAAAATTGATGAGAAAGAGAGAAAGACAGAAAGAAAAATGGGAGATATTATCACTGATAACAACTGTTTTTTGTTATCTGACAAATGATGGGTGAAGTAATAGAATAGGAACTAATTGAAAAAGTTAAAAACGAATGTTAAAATTACTTCATAAAATCTAATTCGTTTTTTCCTTTCTAAAATTTTGTTTAATTGTAAAAAATAAAAAAAAAAAAAAAAAAAAAAGTTATCGATAAACATTATTTTTAATAAAAATAATATCACTTTCTTTTTATTATTATTGTTATTACTATTAAAAAATCATCAATTAACAAAGATGAATTGCACTGAATGATAATTGAAAGTACTTAATTTGCTTTTTGTTAAAGACCATTCAGTCTGATGATTCATACAACATCTCATAATTAATAAACTTTTTCAATACTGTTGTGATAATTATTGAAATACAAATTAATTTCATATAAAAATTTCAATAAAATTTCTATTTGTTTTTTAATATCAACAATAAAACAAAAATTAAATTTATTTTCAATTCGTTTCATTTTTTTTCTAAAATAAACAAAAAACATTGCCATATGTATCAGAAAAAGTTTTGCATTGAGAATGAAAATTGTTGAAAAGATTGATGTATCTTTTTTTTTTCCTTTTCTTTCTCCCTCTCTCTTTTTTGATTTCTTTTTGCTTTTTTCTGTTTCATTGCCATTTTTTTTTTTTTTTGCGAAATTTTGTCACATAAAAATATCGTCATTTATTATATGAATATATATAAGAAATGTTTTTTAAACGTTTTTAAAAATTTCAACAATGAATTTTTCCTGGTATAATAAACACATTCAATATACATGCATATGTTTTAAATTTAACCTTGTCCCTGTTTTCACGTTCCCAAAAATTTTAACTTTTTTCCCTTCCGCAGCACTAATATTTTTATGCATAATAATAGTCATATTATTACTACCATAGCAGTAATAATATGACTGAATAAATAAATGCGTATATATATATTAAAATTTTACATTCAGTCAATTTTATCTTTCATTTCAAAAATTTATTATCTTTGAGAAAAATTTTTAAAATAAAATTACTTTCAATAAAATAATAGTAAGTTTTGAAAAAAAAAAAAAAAAAAAGAAAAAAAATGCATTAAAAAATTGAGATTTATTTTATAAATCTATAATTTTATTTTTTACGATACATTTTATATATACCATTTATATGAGAAAAAAAAAAAAAAACTGAAATACCAAAACAGAGAAAGAGAGAGAAAGAAAGAAAGATAAAATAAATAAGATAGAAAGAAAATGATAAATCATTTAAAAATAAATTGGAAAATAATTTTTTTTTTCTATAAGAAGCATTTTTACTTATTCATTTTTCATTTTTTACTTTCTCCTTTCTTACTACTTTCATTTTATTTAGTTTGAAAAAAAGCGAAAAAAAAAAGAAAAATTAGCGAAAGTACAAAAATGTAAACGTTAGAATGTAATTTATAATTCTTTTTAAGATTATTGAAGAGAGAAAGTAAAATAGAAAGTGCTATTTTTTGATCTTTTCCAATTATTTCTTACAAATATTGCAAAGAATTATTTTGCTGAAAAGTTTTTTTTTTTGTTTCCGAGAATATCATCGATTGAAAAAATTATGAAAAAAAAATGAAATGCAATGAGAGAAGCTATGAAAAAATGTAACTTAATAACAAAAGTAACCAAACGGATTTTAAACAGAGGAACAGCAATAACCAAACAATTGTAATATTTTAAAAAAAATAAAAAAATAAAAAAAAAAAAAGGAAAAAAGTAATACTAACAAATGAAACAATTAACGAACAAATATATTTTAATTGAATGAAAAAAACAAAAGACATGTTTCAAAAGAGGAAAAGAACGATGCTACTAATTTTAAGACAGAATAAAACATGATTGAAAATGATAGAGCAAGAAAAAAAAGAATGAAATTGAATAATTGTCAATGGTAAAAATGTCGTTGACATTTGATTAATTTTAACACCATGCAAATTTTTCAGATATCTGTAAATCTCATTTTTTCCAAAAAAATTGTTCAAAATGAGGACAATAAAAATCTTTATTTTTTCTGTTTAAGTCTTTTTTTATAGAAATTGAAAATTTTCAAAAAGTTCAAAATTTTTGAACTTTTAAATTTAAATTTTCAGAATTTAAAAATTTTTAAACATAATAGAAAATATTAATGTAATATTTGAAAAAAAAAAGTGCTCAAAGTTAAATATATATATTTCAATAACAATTTCAGTTTCTTTTTTCTCCTTTTTTTTTTCTTTACCTTTCCGCAATGTCATTAAAATTTATCAATTAACCAATCTTTGAGTGGTTTTTTTTGGAAACAATCAGAAATCTTCAAAAATTATTAATTTACTTTAAAAGGCATGACGCATACATTTTAAAAATTTATCGTGCAATTTTAAAAATTTGTGCTTAATTAAATTATGAAATTATTAAATAGAAAAAAAAAATCAAATAATTTAGGATACATAATCAATAATTTAGAACATATAGAATTATGAAATAAAAAAAAGTCTATTAACACAATATTCAATAGGCACAAAAAAAAACACACATGTAAATAGAAATTGAAATTACATATGAGGAATGAATTAGTAAAATAGAAAACAATAAGCATTTTTTTTTTATCTTAGATCAAATTTTAAAAGCTTGGGAAAACAAAAATTTTGTAATAAATAAATGTGAAACATTTCTCCAGAGAGGGGAAGAATATAAAATTACTTTTGTGGCTTCATGAGAAATTTGAAGATGCGCTAAAAAATTCTTTTTTTTATTCCATCCACTCTTTTCTGCTAGCAATATAAATTTTCCAATTTAACTATCTTTTTTTTCAAAAAAAAAAACCAGAAGTAATAAAATTGGATTTGAAAATGATCCAGCAATTTAAAGGAAATAAAAAAAATGTTTAATTTAATGATGAAAAATTAATAGTGAATTCACAACGGTACAAAACAAATTTAAAGTCATTCAATTTCATTCAAATCCTTTTTTTTTCTCTGCTTATCTTTATACTTTTAAAACAAAATTAAAACATTTCTACCCATATATATATATATATATATGTTATCATCTGTAATGATGCTATTATTATCACTATATTATTAACATTATAAAAATACAAAGAATGCTATTATCATCTGTATTATTATTTGTTATAATAACGTAAAAATTCTACTATTATAACTCACAGAAAACGTAAGAATATATCACCAATTGTTATTCACTTGTCCAACCATTTAATCATTTGTTGAAAATGAATCATAATACCAAAAAAAAAAAAAAAAAGAAATTGAAGGACGAGAAATATATCATTTGCTATTTAGTTAGTTGTTTTTTTAATATCACTACTTACTTCCATCATTTCAATTTGCCCGATATATCATTGCTATCAACAAAAAAAAAGGAAACATTTAGATCGAATAACTGAATAAAAAATTATTGTTCATAGACATTACTTCATTGTTACTACTTGCATGTGAATGTTATACGATTGACAACCAAAAAAAAAAGAAAATAATTCAAGTAATTCGAATAATTTAGGATACATATTCAATAATTTAGAACATATAAAATTATGAAATTAAAAAAAGACTTATTACACAATATTCAATATGCATAAAAAAAGAAACACACATGTAAATAGAAATTGAAATTACATACGAGAAATGAATTAGTGAAATAGAAAGTAATAAGCATATTTTTTGAACTTTGGTCGAATTTTAAAAGCTTGACAAAAATTTAGTAATAAATAAATGTGGAACACCAACTCTTTAAAGAGAGAAGCAATATAACATTACATTTGTGGCTTTATAAGAAATCTAAAGAAAATGCGCTAAAAAATTGCTTTTTTATTTCATCCAGTCTTTCTGCTAGCAATATAACTTTTCCAATTTTACTATCTTTTTTTTTTAATTTCTCACCACTATTGCTTAATATTTCAAATTATTTCATTTTCATAAAAAGTGTATCACACAAAATTTTCATCTCATCACTTATTTGTTAGTTAGGAATGTTACTATAAAGTAAATTAATTGCAATCGTAATTTTTGATATTATCACAATTTTATGAGAGATTATTAAAATTAATCTTATTCGTAGGATATGGATAATATTAACAATAAGAATAAAAGATAAGCCTTTTTGCAAATAACAGAAAATCAATTTGTTCGTTCAAACATTTATATTACAGACCTCAAGCATTTATATTAAGATATTTAAGATTAAGATTAAGATTATATTATATTAACTTCATCAATTTATTATTATTGGCCTACAATGATATTGTTGGATAAAATAAAAATGAAGTATTGTTGAAGTTAATTTGAAATTGAAATCGAATAATTGAATTTTTCTATGCTTCCATATCGAAAGTATGTTGGTTAAATTAGTTGACAAATTTAAAAAATTAGCAATAAATTAGAAATTTTTTGCTTTTAAATTCTAATTATCATCAAATTTTCGGATGTTGTGAAATATGTAAAGGAAAAAAATTATGAATAGATTAACAAATATATAAGTAAACAAACAAAAAGAAAAAATGAAAAGAAAAAAGACAAAAAGGAAAAAGTTGAATTTTAATTAGCCTTTAAGAAATAAGCAGATAAATATGAGGGGAGAGGTGAGGGGGGAAAAACGAAACGAGTAATGATTCCGGATTTTTTTTTTCCTAATTAACCAACAAGAAATAAAGTAAATACCACTGGCAGCAGCTGTTTGCTATTTATTGCTTTATTGGTGTAGTGATATTATGTTATCATCTATTGAATGTGATAATATTGACTAAAAAAACCAGTTTTTTCTAGTTTTAGTTATGTTAGTCGGTTACAGTTAAATCGCTGCCTATTCTTCCTTTTTTTTTTTATTTATCACATTTGAAAATACTTCGATATGATTTTCTTTTAGGTAAATAAAAAGTAAAAAAAATTAGCCAATGAATTTTTCCAATTAAATTTCATAATTAAAAACAAATGTTTTTAAACGATCGTGTTCTCCCTCAAAAAAAAAAAAAAAAAAAAAAAAAGAAAAGAAAATTTATAAACAGTGCCTTGAAACAATAAAATACAATTAGTAGTTTTTTAGTTCGAATGAATGAAAATTGAGAAAATGATGAAAAAAACTAAAAAAAAAGGAAAATTTTTTTAAAAAAATTGCAAATATTAATTAATTAAAAACTTTTCTTTTCCTTGTTTTTTAATTGTTATAAAAAAGTTATTAATTTTTAAATATGAATTAAATTTCTAAAAAACAATAAATTACTTTTAGTATTATCCAAATTTGTTAAAATGTTGAAAAAAAAGTGAAAATGAATTTGCAGATAGTAAATGCTCAACAAAACATTTCTAATTTATTTTGGAATTAAATTCACACCTTAAAGACACTTTTATTAATTCATGCCTTAAACAATTATTGATCATAGAATAAAATTTCTTTTTTTTTAGATCCAATTATGAATTATTTTTTAGTGATGATATCAAGCATGAATCAATTAAAAATTCTTCAAATTCTCAGTAATTTTGAAGTTTTGCAACAAAATGAAAAAAAAACAACGACCACAGACCAGCGAAACAGACAGAACAGAAAAAAAGAAAGCTAAGAGAAAACCTGTGCATTTTCGACAAGTGCATTTATGAATTTTAAAAATGCAAAAGAAATGAAAATGACGTTGTTTATCATTCTGATAAAAAATTTTGAAACAGCATTTAAGGTTTCGAGAGAGAAATATCATTCCTCACAACTTTTCCTTCATCATTATTATCGTCATCCACTGTCATCATAATTGTTCCATTTTTTTTTTTATCAATGTCACTTTGTCTCGCACAAGGACATTCATGCATTTTGCATAGCAATTCATCACCGAGCATTTTCGATTAACATTTTAAAATTTTGCTACTGCAGTTTTTCTTGGTGAAACAAAATGATGATAAGAAGTTAAGGTTTTTTATGAAGTTAATTTTGTTATAAAAATACAAAACAAGAAAGCAAAAACTGATGTAAACTTTTTTTTTAAGTTCTTTAATAAATAATTCACTAAAAAATTTGTAATCATTAAATATATATATATATATATAGAAAGTATTTGAATGATATGAAAGAGGAAAAGTAATATGTTATAAGATGCGAGTGTAAACTTTTTTTGTAAATTTCATCAATTAAAATAGTTTGAAAGTAAAAAGCCTATTAAAAAATGGAAAAAGATTGCCAAAAAAATTTTTCTAATTGAAAAGTACCGAAGCAATTTCATGTAAAATTTTGAAAAAGAAAAACAATGTTGAAATCAATAAACAATGATAGACAATATTTTGTAATACAAATTAGATAACTTTGTAATACAAATTAGATAACTTGAAATAATGATTGCAATTTTCCAATTACATGAAGTTTCCTTTCCAATAAAATTCAAATCAAAATACATATATGTACAAAAAATTGCTTCAGTTTCGCCAAAATAGTCATTATATGATGAATCACTAAACCCTGTATGGTGACGAATTTATTTTTGACTTCCTATCTTTCGACTCTCTTTAGTTGAAAAAAAAAAAAAAAAAAATTCAAAATATGTCAGATAAAAAAATAAAAAAGACTTGATACGTTCAGCTGAGAAATATTTTCAATTCCTCACTGCGCAGTTGTCATTTTGTAATGTTGCCTGATCCAAAGTAACGATTCTATTTCACTAATATTTTAAAAGTTGTCATGTTTAAACATTTCACGCTTCTCTGTTTGTTATCACTTCTCTGAATCATCATCGTTGACAGTAACGGACAAATCATCCATGTTATTCTTCAGTATTGTTAACTCCCAAAAATTTACAATACGATCATTTTCTAAATGTTAGCGAAACATATCTACAATATGTAAATCATTTGTTTATTGCTAATATCTAATCATTTTTCAAAGCATCTACCAATTTGTCCGTGTATTTGCAATCTTCCTTTGTAAGACTTTATTTTCTGCACCTATCAATATATGAATCCATCCACTTATAAAAGAATTGGATTCAATCACTGTTCTGCAGTTTTTACTTCATCATTATCAGTAGATCCGCAATTTTCATTTCATCCAACATCTAATGGTTCCGAAATGTTTTTGCTCTCCCGCCTTACAGTACTGATTGTTATCACAATGAGAATAAATGGGTTTGAGAATCGCTATCAGATAGATAGATGATGATGCGATTAAGGGTGCGAAAAAATTCCTTCATTGATAAATGAATCAGCAATTAATTTATTGTCGTGAATTGTAAGAAAAAAAAAATTTTTCACAATAAATTATGAATTAGCAATTAGTTTTTTTCCTCATTTTTTTCTCGGAGAATTCTGTTTATATCGAAATAATTTCATTGGCATTTCTGGAAAACCACAAATGATATTTAATGATAAAATAAAATTAAATATTGCAATAAGTATGATAAAACATATATGATTAACATAATTACAGATATGATAAGATAGGAAAAGTTATAGATTGCTGAGTAAATGATGATAGCAAGGAAAAGCTTATTGCTAATTTAATTCTAATTAAGCTTAAGTGAAAAAGTGAGTTTAATAATTTTTAAACTATCATCTCATTTAATAAACACTAGTAATACTGAAGTAGCAAAATATTAGTTCAATTTTTCTTTTTAAATTTATTAAAACATGAAGTTTACTATAAATTGTAATGGGATTGATAAAATAAAATTGAACTAATATTTAAAGAAAAAAA
>JBAMDO010000355.1:0-35886 GCA_037074765.1 Mansonella perstans | reverse complement strand
TATGAAGTACAACTTGTCAATTACCAGAAAATATTTTAGTGAAATTTATACTTGATTAAAAAAAGGATGCGTGATTTTAAACTTTTGCCGCAACTGTTATTACTAGTAATATTTCAATCAGTATAACACAGCGTACAGTCTCAAATAATTCCATTTTAATATTTGTTATATCACGCACAGTTGGATAATTTTGCCCAAATTTTTAAATTTCGAAGTAAATTAAAGATTTGAAAGCGCACTCAAATTTCGCATCTAATTAACATTGTTTTGGTCTAATTTAATTGAAATTTCATTTTCTGGAGTGAGTACCCTGCTAGTGGCCTAACACATAATAAGGGTAAGGATACAAAAAAGACTGTTCAGTGCTTGACAGTTTGTAGTGTTCAGAATATTTAAATTAGAAGTGATGCTATATATCATTTGTCATTAACAGTTTAGATAAATTATGAAGTTGTATAAAAAAATGAAAAAGTTCACAGATGGATACGCCAACTTAATCAGCCGATAAATTTACTACGGAAGCGAACAACCAAACGATTGAAAAAAATGCACTGCTATCGATATAATATTTCCCGGTGTATGCACGCACTCATATCAACATTGACATTACACAGAACTTGCAGAACTACTTCACAGAACCCGTTCACACGATTACACTAGTCTGTTGATCTATCCATGTGTTTTGACACTTCCTAACTGAAGTCATTCCCACACTCGATGAGATATCCACATTAGGTGCTGTGTATAAAGAGTCGTCATTTAGTAAACATGGAGATAAACGAAGTTGGAATGAATGAAATGGTAATTATCGCTAACCATTTCAACTACCCAATAATATCATTTTGGTTTTGATGACTGACATCAGCTCTAAATTTGTGAAAATTTCTAAATTCCCTATTCCAATCCTAACTCTTGCGAATTTCTATTCAAAGCAGAATTTCTGGTCGTATGTAAAAACAGGAAAGAAACTTGATGTTTACGTGTATTCTTCAAGAAAATTGCATGACTGAGTTAATTTACAACATAATGCTAATGCTGCTACGTTATGCATTAAAACAAATGAAGATGTTGGATGAATGGATTTGCATAAATCAAACCAGTCTAACTGAGACTCCTGATGGTTCATTTCGCTGGATTTGGTTTTGAATGAGTTAAATAAATCCATTGCTGTATTCATCAAATTGTTTGAATTTTGAAATCATTTATTTCGAATCCAGATGTGATTCCAATAAACATTGAAGCGATATGCATGATTATCATGAACTTCTTCCAACTGTAAGTATCGTATAAAATATATTTGCTTGTATCGAACTAATTGTGATGAAATGTTTTATACAATAGATAGGCAAGTTTTAAATTTCAGTTTGGCAATGTTCATGAAGTATCCACCTACTGAATCATGATTGGTTATGAAGATGGACTGCTTGGTATTAATATAATACTTGAAATTTATGGTCAGTATATAACGAAAATTTAGTAAAAAATTCAGCCAAAATGATACATAAGTAATGCTATCATCCTGGTTTTTGTGATCTTTTAGTGTATTTTCTGCAGTGCAATATTGAATAACCAATCTCTGTCAGCTTTATAAAAATCTATTCTGTCGATAGCTTTAATGCAGGCTTAGTTAACTTTTTGAATAACTTTCTCATCACTAATGATTTCGAATGTCATTCTGATATACAAAAACTATTTAAGAATTATGCAAAGTCACTTCCAATCATTTGCAGCGATTTTTCTGAATAACGGCAAAGTGAAAAGAATTTGCTGGCTTCAAAAAATACGAAAATCATATGAGGTATTTTACCGTTTCCTTTCTTTGCCTTTGCAAGTCCTTGAGTTTTATCGTCTGAGCAGATAACTGTAAAATAGTGAAATATGCGACAACAACAAGCCATGACTCTCTCTGTTGTTTTAATAGAGCAGAAATATACATATATATATATATATAGTGTTTGTTTATAATTAGCAATTGCTTAACTTTATTTGTGTGGGAAAAATTATGTGGGAAAAATTTATGTGGGAAAAATTATGTGGGAAAAATTTATGTGGGAAAATGTGGATATCTATATCGCAGGAAATTCTGGAATTATAAAAATATATTCAATCAACACTTTGGCTATATTTTGTTACATTTCATTCTGTCAAACAAAACGAAACATTGTTCCGACATGACGGAAATACCTGCACCCTGCGTCTACCTCAGTAATGTTAAACATGTGCAATACACATGCAAACATAAACACACAGACACACAAACACAAACACACACATACACACATGTATGTGGTTTCCCTGAAAAAAAACTGGAACTCCTCGTTGGGAAAGACCGCTGTTATTGAATTTAATGAATCCTCTCGTTTATTTTGATCAAATACAGTTAACCTTGAATTTGTCTGACCTACTCTGTCCCAACTGTTTCCACTATCTCTGCTCTCTCGTATTCCTATAATACATCACACCAACACATCTTCAATGCTCACTAATTATAAATTAGTAGCACTTAACTTCTGTTAATATGATGAATGAATAACCATTTCCGGTACAGCACAATTTTATCACGCAGTTGCTCTGTTTATACTCCAAATAACATTGTCATAATGTGCTATTCCAGAAATCAAAAGTAAAAAATACAATAGGATTTCTATTTTTTAAATTATTAATCTGACAAAATATCAAAAATGTATAAGAAAAAAACGAAACAATTCTCAACATTTAAGAGCGATTAAACGTTCTAAATTCTTATGTTATTCGTAAAGTTTGGTGCATTTAATATGTTAATAAAGAAAAACAGTAAACACGGAATTAGTTTCAAGCATCTTCATAGCTTCTCGAAGATTGCCCAATTTCAATCTCTCAGAAACAAAAAATTTGCCAAAGTGATTACGGTATCAGCAGCTTACTGCTTTGACCTCTGGATGATTTGAAGATTTCTGGGAATAAATTCTCGAATGTAACGCTAAACACATATAGTTAATCTTATCGAAAACATATCAAAATTTCAATTTTCTCTCATGTTTTCGGCTCTATCAGTACTATAGCTTTATCAGATATACAAATCAACAACATTCACTATCTTCTTAGCATTTCATTGGCATACTGTAATTCAACTTTATGCTACAATTTTAAATGAAGCGTTTCAGTCTAAATTTCTGTCTTGAGAATAATTATCCATCATAATCATCTGATTAGACGAATGTATACATTCCACGTACCCTTCCCATCTAAACAAATGTCCAACAAAAACACCTCACATCATCAAACCAACTAACCATTTTTACACTTTCTCGAATACTGTTGCAGCGCAAAATTGCTTTGTCAAACATGAAACAGCTACTAAATGTACATGAAATATTTAATAATAAACTCATATATCAATAAACATTACTGGAAAATATTTTTGAATTTTGCCTCAAATAGTAGCTCAATATAATGTTTAACAAAAATTAGAATGCATGAGTGCCATACTTTTATCACTAAATTACTCTGCTCAGTATTAAATAAATCGTTCACTTGTCATTTCTATTGCAAATTTTAAAATGATTGGTTTTTTTTTTTTTTTTAAAAATTTTCCTTATTTAGAAAATTATAAAAATTAGATAACAAATAAATGTAATGGTGAAGTAACAGATAGAGTTGTGTATATATCAATTTCAGAACACAATAGATTTAATCTAATAAATGCGATAAAGAAAGCATAGACTGCAGAAGCCATAAGTGCAATAAAGAAAAAATATTTCTTCTATTGTCAAAAAATGAACCTTCAAAAGTATTTCAGCTACAAAGGACACTTCATTTTTGCTTATGCTAAAAATCAGGTATGTATCACAATTAGCAAAAAATTTGGTATTAAATTGTTTTTAAATTTTTCATGACTAACAGTCTAATCTAATTAGTAAAATAGCACGTGATGGTACATCAATCAACAAATGAAGCTTCTGACCTTTTCTAAAGGGAAAATTAGGAAGAGTACTGAAGGAAAGAGACTGGAGGAAAAATACTACTTCCCACCGGATAAAAAAATGCAAAAAAATGATTCAAAATAACTTTACTCGTATTTCCAACCCAAAAGTTATGAACTCTAAAAGCACTGACCATGAACCAAGAATATTCGGGAAGGCGACAAAAAAGCAAAGGATCCTCGAAATCAATTTTGTTAGTGAAGCACCGGCAAATTGATCCGGCTAATTGATTGCCAGCTCAAACACATCATAGTGTGTAAAAGCACATGAGGGGGAGGGGAATGAGTAATTCTGGACTTACGGGTACTGAATTTAAGTTCATTTTGAATTAGTCACAAAGAAAAAGTTGAATTGCGTCCTTTCCTTATCGGTATTTAGATTAATAAATTTATTATCACAACTGAGGAAAAATGATTGATTGCACTATGTAATTAGCATGAAATTGTCCCGAGTGATCTGCGATAACCATGATTGCTTTCTGAGGTTTTGGAAGCAAAGTTTTTCTTTGTTTTTTCGTCACATAGGCCTTGATGGTAACTGTTCTCAAATTCGTATAGTTCGTGATAATAGGAAGGCGGACAAAGTGATTCCAATTTTGATACTTTATTACAGTGATGTCAAATACCTTCACGCACCTTCTATCGTTATCATTTAAATTTCTTTTTCTTTTTGTTAAAGTTTATTATTTTTGAAACATTTACGCAATTTAGATTACGATCAAATGACATATAGCAGTCCGATTTCATCTCCGTTTATTATGGAACAGAAATGGAGGACTGTATGTGCAGAAGTCACCAATTTGAAAGGTTACTATTATTTTTATCTTATTGCTAGCGTCTTAAATTCGGATTTTAGTTATTGATTTTACGCTAATTTTCCTAATATTGTCTTTGAATAAAACTAAAATGCTAAGTGAAGGTTTTTGATGAGCTTTACCAACTTTTTAGCTTATTGTTCACATTTACTACAATGTATTCAGAATTAAGAAAGAAACCTTCACGCTATTCAAGGAAAACCTATAGCCCTCATTGCTTGGTGGAATTTCCAGTTTCAAATTCACCATTTCGATTTCTGACTACTTTATCAAAATCCCTTCCGTTACTTAATTTTATTCAAGTTCTGCTATCCATCTGAAATCTATCGTTGTAGAATAAAATCCACACCAGAATGTTTTTTAAAATTTCTAATGTTTGGATTCTCCTTTGGCATATTTACGAGTCATTGAAAAGAGCTTTTTTCCGTTAGGAATGCAGTCGAGCTAATTCGCATTGTTTCATTGTTGCATTTTCTTGATATAATTATCAACAGCTAGCATGAGCTTATTCTTGCAACTCATCGCACCTCAAAAAACTGAGAACTGTATTGGTCTTACATTCTCGTAGATGCCAAATTTTCTGGTTGCGATAATAGATTAACTACTTGTCGCCAATGTATATCTACACTGAAGACTTTATTTTTCAGTTTGTATAATAGTAATAGAAGCATGAGTTGCGAGAAAATCCGTTCTGGTACACGTAGTATATTGCAAATTGCGTAAATCAACAGTATTTACGAGTCATTTGCTTTGTCCAAAACACTTGGTCGTATTCAAAGACGAGTTATAAATTCATTATGCCCAAAATAAAGCAGATGTTTGAAATCTCTTACTACACACATTTAAGATTCGAAGAGTAACACTAAGAAACTTTTAGAAGATTGGAAAAAACAATAGTGAAAAAGGCTGTACATTAAAGAGTATGAAAACTATGAAATATCCTGAATATTTTCCTGATTGCCCTAGATGTAGTCCTGATCGATTTTCAACAGCTACGCTATTTACATATAGCGAAATTACAAAATAATCTGATTACAAGATAAAAAGCACTTCTCCGACACTTTAATTTTGGTAACCATTGAATCATATGTATCTTTATTAGAGCGGTTCCATTCCAGAAAAAATCCGGAATTTAATTAACTATTTAATTGACTACCAAAACTTAAATGATCGACTAAATAAGTCTATCACTTCATTCCTTTTTTAAACAAGTACCTGAATTCGGCACAATCCTTTCGTAAAGTTTCCCATATTTTTCTCGGAATTCTTTTCAGCATTGCCGACCCAGTTACTTTTATTTCGATATTCACCCAGGAACTTAATTTTCTGTCTCCCTGCTCATTAAAAATCGGTAACTAAATTTCGCTAATTTTCACATATTTTCTGTAAAAAGTATAATACGAATTCTCAAAAACTAATAAGAAATCTCAGTTATCTTATAAAGAAACGTAGAGGAAGTTCATGTAAGTGATTTCCAAATGAAAGTTGAATATGGCGCAAATATTTCTATGAATTCATTTCTCTGTCAAGAAAATGACTTGAATTCTAATACTTTATCTGAAAGTGATTTCTGAAGTAGTAAAAAAATAAAACAGAATCAGAAAGTCATAGAAAAGAAAACTTGCAAAAAAAGAAGAAAACTAAGTATTGATTTCCAAAAATGTTGCATACTGGATGAGCTTATTAATATTTGCAGAGCTTTTGATCATACCACAGGTTACGTCAGCTTTAGGGACCGATCCATATGATGAAGCATCCAGGTTTTTAATCTTATGCATTAATTGAGGTGTCATTTTTGGTACCACATAATCATCCTCCAATTGCCAACCAATTTGACTTAGAATCTGCAATTCTGAGTGACATGAAACAGAATTAAAATACAGAACATGGAATGCTGATCGTGGTTTTAAAAATCTTGCGTGTCTACAGTACGATCGATGAAAACGCCGCAAAATATTGAAACATTCTAACTCTTTGATCTCATATATGATGCTATCCGCTTCATTATTCTATACAACCTAACCTATCTGTTAGATAATTCAGACTATTTAGTCTTTTGAAAACTTTCGTTATAATTTACAAAAAGCTCTTTCGCATCACAGATTTGGCAAAAAAACGTTCCAAAGATTTTGAATTGCTTAAATCAATAAGCATATCATATATCAATAACCTTCTGTAATTCGTTACTCGACTCAGTATCAAGCATTTCAGCTAATTTCTTTGCTTCAACATTAATATAGGTGTGTTCAACCATTCGCAACACCGATAAAATGATTCTTTTATGTACTGTCATTACCAGATCTCTGAAAAACAACGTTGAAATTGCAGAACATGGTACGGAAAATCCAACAGAAACAAAAACCAAGCAAGCAGCTACGATGAAATTTATGAAGTAAAAAAGAAACTATCTGTTCAACTGAGGAGCCTTAATAGCACTTCCTCGTTTCTCAAGAACTTAGAGGGTACTAAACTCCTCTAAGCTGAAACGGAAATCAGTAGTATTGAGAATGTGACGAAGACAAAAATATACTTGATCAGATTATCAAAGTGTGAATTCTTGATCAAATGAAGAGCAACTCCAGTGTCACCATTCTCCAGATGATGACAGATAAGCATGAGTGTATTGAGATGGACATTTGTTGCCGATGCTTCAGCGCGGAGACGGCACTGACGTGCCTAGAAACATATAAAAGACCGGAAGTTATGCAGAAACCATAAAGAACATTGCAGAAATTAGTAAACTGACAAGCATTCTATCACATAAATCCATGACCTTATCAATTTTTAAGAATTTGATGTCATTCCGTAACAAGGGGTGATGTTATGGATTTCAACAAAACTAGGGCTAAAAAAGAAACAAACTTTTGTCCAATCTTCTTTAATCATGTAAAAGATCAATAAATGTGAGAAAAAGTCAACATCAACATCGCGTTCATTGGGCTGAATTTCACGTTGCTCGAGTGATTGCAACTTTGAAGCAAAATGTGAAGGCACCTAGAAGATAGAACGGGTTATCGGATTTGTTTGCTAAATAATGAAGGAAGCAATGAAAGTACAGTAAAAAATGATTCTTACTTTACACTATTAGGATGAAAAATTGATATACTGATGAGACTTGGCATCTATCTTGCTAATAACGACAAAAAATCAAAATCTAATAAAAAAAATTCACTAGTGCAGAAACAACAGCTTCATAAATTTAAGAAAAAAGAAGACCTAAATGATGCAATAAATTCAAGAATTAGTGAAACGATTACTACAGGGTTCGCAATATTAGGCGGAGAGATTGTTGTGTTTTCTCAGACGTATTTTTACTATCACAACAATCTTCAGTTCTTCCTCATCAAAAAAAACTGAAGAGATGAAGAAAACACACGTGACAGAAAGGCAAACTTGTGCAGCATGAAGTGAATATAATCATTGAATACAATCGATTTTAAACATTCTGTGAATGTCTTCTAGAGCTATCTTTCGAAAAAAGCAAATACTTACAGCGAATGGAGTATTACTCATACCAATGGAACGATGCACTGAAAACGGCAGCGTATGAAAGCTATCTCCCTCATCTATCCGCAAACTTTCGTCTGAAATAAAAAACCAAACCACTGCAAAATTAAATTGTATTGGCGAGTACCCTTCTCTTGCAAATTATGGTTGAACATGAAAATATGCAGACTAGTTGAAAGTTGCACGTAAATGCTTCGTTAGTCTATAGCACATCTTTAAAAGCAGTCAAAGTTCACCGTTTACCGGAACAACGGCAGAAACAATACATCCACCAACTTGTTCGTTACTTAAACTCTCTGATACGTCAGGAACCTCAGACATTTACTGAAATAAGAAAATTCGAATTTGCAATTTAAAAAGATTTTTAAAAAAAAAAACCAAATCTGAAACTAAACTCTTCTAAATGTATACCAGTAAGAGATGTAGCACAAATTTCACAAAACTTGCATGTACGAAAAACGTGATATGTACATGATCAAAATATAAAATGCATGAAATTTAACTTTATTTTCGAATTCATAACTTTGAAACATGACCCGACATCTCAAAATACTGCAAGCTTTCAATTCTCTCAAAAATCAGCAAAACACATTTGCCTTTGCGAACTGAGACAAGATCACCTATTACCAAAAAAAGTCAATGAAATGGGAAAAAATTGCGTAGACTTGATGATCACAAAACTTTTCCACATCCCAATCAAATTTGATTAAAGAAAGGACTCTCTGATAATATTTGAAATATGAAGTACATGGTTCCCTTCTATTCTTCCATATCGTGAATCACTCACCATCTACTTTTTCGTCCTCCCATTTATTTTTACATCTCTGCGATAAGGGACTGAGTTGGTAATGAGACAAAGAAAATCATTTAAGATGCGACAATAAACTACTGATTAAATACTGGGAACTAAACAATGATCTGATAAATGCATCGCAAACTAATGATATTTTCAATTAGGTATGAAATGATATTTGAAAACAGTAATAAAATCGAACGTCTTAAGAAAATATATTTTTACTTCCTTGTCTTCAGTATTTCGGAATAGCCTGTTACCGAGTTTCATAAACGGACTCAACCGAGACAAAGAAATCACAACAGATTAACAAGTTTTTTAACAGGAAAAATCCCAGCAACTCAGATCGATTAGTACAGATCTTTACAAATTGAAGAATAATTCTGACTCTAAACCTAAAAAATTAGAAAATGTCATGTAAGTCAGTTCACCAGTACTATCGCAATCACAAAAAAATGTGACTATTTGGCCAAATTTGGAATTCATTTTCAACTTTCATTGAGCTTCATTTTTCATTCAAAAATTGGTGCGCGGCCAAACTAAATGTGATAAGAAACGGAGACTACGATAGAACGAAATGAACATAATTCAAATACAGAGTGAATCTATTGAAAATGTAATAAGTTGAGAACTATAAGTGATGCGGATCATTCACCTGCGCAAAAATATAATGAGCCGAATTTTGCCAAAAAAGTTTGGACATTTTTGGATAGACTGTTTTGCACATACGACAAATTCGAGAAATAAGGAAAAAAGAAAGTTTTAGCATGAATACCAGTATCGATTAAGCAAAATAATCTGTTCAAGAGCAATATAAATCAAAAATGACAAGCATTGGACATACCTCACTTACAGTGAAACGGAATTCTTAAATAATATATGGACAGAGAAAGATAAAACTGAAGGATGACACTGTGCAGACAAAAGTACAAATAAAACATGCGACAAGCAGAATGGAACACATCAATTTAGAAATAAAAACGCCAACACCACTCATTTGTGCGGTAAAATAGATTCAAGGCGCTTTACAAATATGAAAGAATTAAGTTCCGCTTTCGGAAGAAAAAGGTGAAATGAACAACAAATCTCCATAACGCATATGCACCAAATTATTTTAAATAACATAAATTCTATTGACAAAACATTCTAATTTCAGTTAGGAAAGTAGAAACAAAAACTTATCCAGCTGCAAATTTCCATTCTTGCCTACATAACGGACACTGCGGTCGAGCTGCATTTTGAGTTTCAGTCCATTTTACAATGCAGTGCATATGAAACGCATGCTTGCATGCTCCTAAGGCCTGAAAAATACTGTATACAGTGGAACCACATCAAAGTTAAGTGGAGATGGGCGATAAAAGATATTAACAAAGATTTCGCTGCTCACAGGCCCAACGAAGAAAAAAATGCTATCTCAACTTCGTTTAGGCAGAAATTTTGAAAAATTTACCAAGGGGCATTCATCACCAGGTGTTTTACATTCAATGCAACATGCTTCAAATGGCATTCGACAAATTCCACAAGTTTCATCACTCGCCGTCCATTTCCATGACGCTGCCACCTAAAAAAAATATGTAATTAAAACACTGCGGAGTCCATGAGAGTCCATGAGATTCCCTTTTCTCCCTTCTCTACTCCAAAACATAAAGAAATTACTTAAAACACTTGTGGATTTTTCAATGAAAGATGTTCGCTCAATCAAAAATGCCATTAAAAGTTAACAAGAAGAGTAAATGTTTTTCCTATGATTTCGATCTCATCTGATGCATAACTAGCGGATTTTATTCAAGGATGATGTTGAGCCAATTTTGATGTGCATCTCTAGCCTCAAACACTTTGATATTCTTATACTAGAGCATAAATCTTGAAGAAATCCAAAACGAATATCCAAACAGTGGAATCCAACGACTGAAATACTGACTGAAAGCGATGACTCACATTAAAGTCAGTCTCAAGAGATCCAAGAAAACGTGAACGAATGCGGAATTATTTACGGCAAAATAATATGTATCACCAGCAACCTAATCAGAAAGAATGAAAAAAATAGTTGGTTGTAACAGGTAAGGTCGACATCTTTTAAAGACTTCGGATAACGATACGAGAACGAAAACACAAAAAAATAACACAAACATACATTCCACTTGAGCACCGTAATTTTCAAACGAGTTGATGAGGGTAGTTTTAACGGTTGTGGGCAAAGCTTTATAGATGTAGATGAATCACGATGAATAGTATTCTGGAAACTGCTGCTATTCTCCTTAGTAACATCTGATTCCTGGAACCAAATCCACATTTTTTACTTACAATTACTGCTAATAACAACTGACCGCTATTGCTGGACGATTATTTCAGCACTCACATCTTTTAAATTCATGAGATGAAACAGAAAACTTCTTGCTCTGATAAAAATGCGTAAGAAAAGTAATCAAATCATATCACTTGATAAAAACAAGAAAACCCAACATTACTGTTATTCAGATTTCGGTGCATCAGGCGCGACATACGAAAGCTTCCGCCTCGCGGCGTTTCACTTACACCATTCGCGAAAGTTTCACCTTCTAAAATGTAACAAGTGGAAAGTTGATCATCACAAGGCAAAAATGAGACCAAAAAATAGACCATGACTCTACATTACCATCAAGACCTTTTAATTATTTCAGTGCATTCCATACTCCAGTGATGAAACCGCTTCATTAGCAGTTCCATGTCAGGTATGCTGTGAATCGAACTTTGTCTTAAATCCCTCAACTAAAAACCTATTTCGCTGTTAATACTTTCATATTGGCTGCGGTGTCGAAATAGGCTTTTACAGAAGACAATGGCTTCATATTTTGCTGGGAAAATTAGTTTGTTTCTTTTATCACAGAAGATGCCAAAGACTAACGAGATAGTACATATAGCATGCATAACCTACTTCTCAGCTCATAAGAATTGGGATAAAGTGAATGATGACTGCTTACCGCAGCCAAACAAACTTTCAGGACTGACACTGAGGAAACAAATACTGAAAATAAAAAATTTTCTGGAAAACTGACGTGCACTTTCCCTTCGATCGCCAGTGCTACCTCGGTCACTTGCTGATGGAGAGTACAGATCCCGGATTAATGCCAATTCCTAAAACATTTAAAATAGTTTGTTTTTTCGTCAGTACCACGTAAAACCGTGTAAAATGAAAAATATTTCATCTCGAGTTTACATGAAAAAACATTTTTAATAACCAACAACATCACTGAATTCATTCACTTCAGTTGATGAGCCGCCAGTGATGTCATTATTGTTTTCTGATTCACTCAAGCGATTATTGCCATCACCATTATGATCGCCGTTTTCATCATTTATTGACGACATCAAACCAAATGATAATGAATTAGTAGTATTCGTCAGTAAAGACAACGAATCGCTTGTAACTACATCGGCACTGGAACCTCTTACACCGCTGCTTTCATCCATCGGTTCTTGTGCTCAAAACTTGGTTCTATTTAATATACTAATTAGATTTGTTTAATTTCTTGCATCTAAATGCTATACACATAAATATTGCTGAATATGTGAACTTATAAAAAAATCGAAAGAAAAAACAAACTCAAAGGAAGTAAAAGAAACAGTAAGAATTTCTGAAAATCTTATAGAATCAGAGTTAAAATGAATAATATTAACCATGGCGATGATTTAGCAAAGCTAAATATTCCATGTACGATACCACATGTGTAGAAGAATCATCCTGAGGATAACTTGAAACATCTCTTGAATATTCCCTTGCCTGAAGAATAAATTCACAAACAAAACTATGATCACGATTCCTGAAGAAGTCTTCTCCGCTCTTATTGGTCTTTAGAAATGAATAATATTACGAATATCCCATTTCCTATATCACTTAAAAGCATTCGTTTATTGTAAACATTTGGTGAAATAGGTAACAGTTTCCTAATAAACCTCTCGCAATGTCTCCTACATGTCATTAGAGGCTGTTTTGCATTTTATAACTTACTGCGCTACTATTTGTATCGAAATTATTGCTGCCTATATCAAAATTACGAAGTGCAGCTTCCAATGACGGTGAGCCTGAAGAGGAAGAAAACGTATTCTGATCACCTCCTTCTGAAAGTTGTGAACTCGAATTTGATGTCGCATCTATAGCATAAGGCACTGGCGATCTACAAATAACAAAATCTTCCTTCGGAGAAATTCCATTTTAGAAAAAATAAACAATAACAGCTATTTCGTATAATTAAATTACTTTATGCAATTTACAATAGATAGTGTTAAAAGACGTCGAGTAGGCACAATCATATGCGAAACTCGTTTTAGTAAGTGATAATCTTCTATAAAAATTAATGGTGTACCGTTAAGCAGTAAAGCGATAACTGCGTATACTATAATGATAGTGAAAATACTAGAACACAGAATAGTAAGAAACTTAATGAGTTTTTAATACATAAAGATAATCCTTGAATACCCGAAAAAACATACAAATTTCCATAGCTTCTTTCATGCGACATGATTAACTAGAATTAATAAGGAATTCTTATATGTTCATTCCAATTAGTACGATAACCACTACCACCTAAAAATAAGTTATCTCAACAAATGAAATACTTGTACAAGTATAAAATGTTGCCTTTCATAACTCATACACTTCCTAATTAGTAACTTCTAGAAATGGGACATTAAAAATTACCATCCATTACAGAATTTAATCAGTTTACATTAGTAATACTTTGTAATATGTTAAAGATGCAGAGACTACAGTACAAGAATCGATATTAGGGTTCCAATACGTTATGTTCTCAAATTATGGTAATAATTTTGTATAAGTTACATTTTCTTTGACATATTATTCACTTTAAAATTTGTTCAAGAGTATTTTATCAAAAAATATTAAATTGTTCAAGAATATTTTTACAAAATCATAGCGGATACATCACTATCATAAGGATTTTCGTCACTAGTAGTTTAAATTATGATTTGTCATAAGCATTAACAAAACTAAGGTAATTACATCAAATTCATATGCTATAATTAAGGTAATTTAAAAAGAGCGAGTAAATTAAACGAAATAATTTGATGATTATAAATTGTTAGCCTTATTTGTACTAATCAAGTTTTTATCACATAATTGATACTTCACTAAATGATAAATTCTCATGAACAATAACAAAACAATGGATAAGTGAAAAATTTCATTTTAGCATAATAATTAAATATCAGGATGTAATGCCTTACTAACTATAACGAGAACATTAACAAATGCACATTCTATTCTCAAATACATTCATTCCTCAGCACTACGATAATTTTACACTACCACGAAAAGGAAATTTCACCAAGCGCTTTACAAGATCACTTCGTTACTGAATGTGGCAGATTTCAAAGAAAATATGTATATGTATGTATGTATGTGTGTATGTATGTATGTATGTATGTATGTATGTCTGTATGTATCTGTGTATGTGCGCATGTATGTATATATATATATGTATGGATGGGCATTTTTCATTACTACCTTCGTGCAGAAATACTGAACACTTCCTGGAGCAAATTCACCAATAAAAGTAGTCAAAAAACTACTCGTGCTCTTCAGTGTTTATTATTGAGACTAATTCTTAAATTCATATTTCTGTAAATATAACAAAGTTTAATTATTAAACAACTGTATTATATCAATTATTTAACAATCTCAAAAGAAAACTTACCGAAAATCGCTATTTCCCACATCCTAGCACTGTACAAAGATAAAACACAAAATAACTTAGCAAATAATAATAATCGAATACAGCAAAACCTATTAGAAATGTTGCAAGCTTAACCTCGTCGATTAAGAATTAGAGCTCACGGCGATAAAATACTGATAAATTATTAGAAACAAAACAATTTACAAATATAACAAACGGTAAATTTTTAAATTAGCATCAATTGTAAAAACTTATAAAATTTGTAAAAACCATATAAAACTTCATAAAGTACAGAATATTGGTAATGAAAAGCATATTGTGGTTTTTCTTAGATAGAAAGAAGTAAAAGAAGGTATCATTTTCCATTGGATATTTTTGCTAAATATCAATTATGTATGAGAATGCAAGGAAGACTATTATTATCTACTGTTAAAGAACCATATAATATAATTAAAAGAAACTGGAAGCAGCAGAATAAAGTCGATTCCGTTGCCACTGTAAAGAAAAATCTAAAAGCCTGGAAGGTATACCATGATAGGCAATGCTTATAAACAATAAAGAAAGGTGTTTTTTCTCGACAGCATTAATCATTGAAATTAAGATAACAGAAATTAAGGATTTGCATTGAGATAATTAATGAATAACGAAGCAAATTTAGATATGTCATTCGATGGATGCATCTTCATATAACTGGTGAACTGTCGTCGCAATCCTGAGAGTTCAACAAAAGATCGCTGTCTCGTGAACAGCACCTTAATACTCAATTTAACATAACAACGATTAATATATTAAAAACACAGTTTGTAAGTTATTAAGGGTCAATACATTCAACCGTCTAATGGAAAGAGGAAACAACACCTATACCACAAGTCTCCATACCCGTACTTCATTCAGAAATTATTATACAACCCGACAAAAAATTTCTTCCAGCCAAATGCTTTGGTAACACTAAGTGAGGTAAAAAAGTTTTTTTCCCAATATCTGCGCCTTAACCCGAGGACAAATTTTTTTCATCTTGCATTATATAACTGCTATCAGACTGAACGGCAAAGGAAAACACGCATCAGGTTTAAAAAACAGAGACAAATTCAATATTACAAAATGAGTTCACTATTGATAAAATTAATGAACCTTGTCGTCGTCCAAAGTACAGTTTGATACAATAAAAGTGTCGCCTGGCAAGGCCGTCCGTTGTTGTTGCATAACACTAGCTACAATTTCCTTAGTTATTTGATCAAGAGTATGTAGATAATCTGCCGGCATAAGCGACGTAGTTTTAGTGCTTTCATTGGCAGGCAAGTTCTTACCCTATAAAGAATCCACACTTTGAATGCGAAAATACATAGACGTACTAGTTTAATACGTAAGTCTAGAAACTGAACCAATATAAATATGCTGGAAAATGGATAGTGTAGTGAATCTCACCTCGAATAACCAACGAGACATACGCTCCAGAGGTAACTTCTCTTCTCCAAGAAAACATGAGCACTGTTCAAAATTCGAATCATGTCTTCGATGAGATGAGTTGTCAATTTCAATTTCAACCTTGAAAAGCGGACAATCCCACCGATTTGTAGTAGAGGGCTCCTCAAAACGCATGACCAATTCCGTTATATCATCTGTATCATATCTATAAGAGATTTACTAATTAGATCCATCAAAAGCTTCTTGAGAGGAAAAAATGCACACCGTAAAGAAGCCAAAAAAAACCGGAACTATGAAAACATTGCTCGACCTAATTTATTCCTTCTTTTATAACCACAGAAGAATAGAATGTCCTACAGTCAGAAGACTCCGCGAAAAGAAAAAAGAGAATCTCTCAAAAGTTGTTACCACATTTTCTCTACGCCTTACTACGAAATCCCGTTTGAATTCGAAATGAAGTACGCTTCAACATATTAGAATCAATGGACTAATTTATCGGATATGTTTAATTTCAAACACAGTCTTTAATTTCTCATGTAATTTCATGTTAGTTTGAACACCACATAATCGATATTCCAATTGAAGAGGAAGAAACTAAATTACCTTTCGGTCTTTTGTTTTGTTAAGTTAAGTTGCAGGCAAGTATCATCACTGGCATCGCAATATAAAATACAGTATGTTGTTTGCATCAGTTTTGCTATACAGAACAACTCATACCTGAAACCTGCAAACTGCTGGAATATATGTATGCAACATGGAATAACTGATATAACGAGTAACATCAAATTGAGCCTAACCTTTGATGTAATTTAACGAATCGCAAATAACCAAACAATCTTCTGAAAGTAAACGTTGCACCTCTGATTTCAGTACTGCACGATGCTCTCGCTCCTGGAACAATAAAGATTGTTAAATAGAACGAAGAAATCAGACAGTTCAAAACCAAAGATATCCCATCAATCATACATATGACGTATACTTCTCCTCATATTACTTTTGCTAATTTTTCATAAAGATCAGTATCAAAGATCTGTTATTACTAAAGTATTCAATTACCGAATCAGTGCTATGTTTTATGCAACAAGAAAAAAAAAAATAGTGAGAATCATGGTAAAGAATCATGAAGAAAGAAGTGTGAAGATTATTAAAGAGAACCTTGTGAGAATCTTTGTATATTGATCTTGAAAATGAGACATTGCTATTATCGGATACCACTTTAACTTGCTGTGATTTCTTTGTCACCATGAATTTACAGAAGCATTCAGTTACTGTACTCTTTCCAGAAGATGGTTTCCCACAAACAACAACCAATGGCATTTGATCTTTTTTGCTGTTAGAGCTACTGAAATAAAAAGATGACTAAATGACAAAATTACAGGAATCCTATCTCAGATATTTGGTAAAATTCCACTTCTCAGGTCAACAACGGTCATTCTCATCACAGTGATACGAAACGAAATAGCCACAGTGAAACTAAAAATCTCTTGCCGAAACCTGCTGGAATTATGTTGATTGCTCAATCTTCTATAATTGTATTAAATGTATCTCCAGCGGTACGGATAAAGTGTTTGATAATCAAGGATAGCTTCTAATCCAGTTAACTAAAAAGTTTTGCCATCTTGTACTGTTTGTAATTATTACCAGGTCTATTTTCTTATGGCATTATTTCGGGGATAGATTACTTACTATCAATTGTTCTTCTATGGGCATGTAAATTGCTGGATGAGCAAGAATCCACTTGCAAGCTATAATCATTGATCTAAACATAGCAATGGGAATTTTGTTTCGTATATATTCTTCATCTGTCCACCAATATCGGCATAAATTTCATTTCAGGCAATTGTCATCCATCCTCAATTTTCTTTATGCTTCGCATCCTACAGGTATATAAAATTTTATATCATTACATTTCATAGATTTGAATAGATTACAACGTGTAGGCATTACATCTTTAATCATTTCTGTCGAATAAGACAGACGGGAAATCATATTTTTTGTGTAGCTTTCTGCAAAATGCAATTTTATAGCCGCTTAACCAACATTTTTCTTTTTCCAATCATTTTACCTTTTTTAAAGCTATTCCTAATATTACCGAAATTCTTGACTTCTTAATGGCATTTTTGACAACTTTCTCTATGGACATTTATTTCATCAATCAAGTTTTGTTTAATAGCAAATAGACCGATAATTAGTAACTGTTTCAACTTCATTCCACATTTTCTTTTCACCTTTTACTTTTGTCAGTCTGTAATATTTCTGGACTGATTTGTTAATTTGGTCTCATTTCGTTGAACAATTCTTCCATTTATTTAGTTATTCAAATTTCAAACAAAAATTTGGAAATTCTTCATATACTCATTATGCTCCATCTACCCACTTTTTTTTTTATCCTCCCTATAGCGATCGGTCTTTTTTTTCTAGCATTTATTTTCTGAATTTGTGTCTATTATCGTTTCGATATTTTCTTCATTGCGCTCTCCAGTTACATTTGAAGGACTTAACAATTGCGAATATTTATGAACAAATATTTAGTTTTTTTTTTTTTTTTTTTTATATCGTCAGACCATCATTATTTTCAGGGATCTTTGGCATTTAGATTTCAGCAAACTTTGTGGTCGCGTCCAGCGTATTTTAAGACTTCACAATGCTTTTATCACGTTCCTCATAGAATCGGTGGTCCTAGGACCAGTTTTTTGCGCATTCATGGGGCGGAAATCAACGAGCAATATTTCCTTCAAAGCAAACGATCTTCAAAGTAAGTATGATCTCTTGAAAAAGGTTAAAAAAGGAAAGTGAGTTAAATGAAGAACAAAGGATCAGTTTGTTGGAGTATATGGCGTCTTTTTGCCAAAAAGTACGATTGTTCTGAAAGACTGTCTAATAATTTTCTGATTCAGAACGGTATGCATTTTTTCCGCTTTTCAGCGATGCCGGTCGGAAATCATCCAGAAGTAATTTTCTCATACTACTGATAGCGTTAGCTGCTGGAGGAGCTGCTGCATATTACTGGTATAGTTAATTATGCTTTTCATTAGGATTTAGTTTCCTCCTGTGTTGTCGGTACAGATGGTTTCGAAAATAGGCAGGCAGTCATTCATAGATGCTGAAAGAACTGTTTCGTTTGATGCCGATGGAAAGTTTAATTTTTCCACATCCCTCAGCGTTCTGAAACATGAAACAACAGTTCTGTAGAGTTCCATTTCTTCGTAAATTAATCTTGGTTTTCTTGATTTCGTTCATGTCGGATTTACATAATTTCAAATCAACGACGCCTTTTTTATTTTAAGGTATTTCGAAAACGAAAAGAAAAAAACTGAGCATAAAACGAATTTTTTGCTAAAAACAGATACAGCACCGCCATTAACATTCAAGGCTCCTGAGCAAACAAAAAGCCAGGGAAAAGAACCTAAATCAGAGGGGATACAGCATGAAAGTTTGTGCTTATGGAATATGTAATTAAAAAAAATATAGTCTATCAAAATTCTTTTGCCGTTTTTATGAACCTTTGTTGTCATATACTGAATTCACTTGGTTTGCTTCACACCTCGTGCTTATCAAATCTTCATAGCTCCTCATATTGGTCCTTCGCCTGTTGTTTCGTTCAATTTTAGAAACATTGGAAACATTTATTGTTTTGATTTTCAGCCATAGAAAAGATGTTGAAAGCATCCTTGCAGTCTGCTATTCAAAAAGTGCATTCAGCAACAGAAGCGAAATATAAAACAATCGATATTATAAGTGAACATAATCGTGCGATGAAACAAGCGATTGATGAAGGCGAAGTTAGTTATGGTTTGATTTACAAGTTTTTTGCGTATAAAGAAGTAGCGAATAGCAGAGAATAGCGTTTTAATGATCATTATATTTTTTAGAAAGGAGATTGGGCAAAAGTGACAAGTATACTTCAAAAAATTGATACAGCTGCGAATAATGATGTTAAGGAGGAAAATGATGCGAGAAATTATTTAGATAGCGTCAGGAAGGTTAGTCGTCATAGAGTGCAATGAATTTTTATATATCTGGAAGTTCCTGCTGGACATGCATGGATTTGCTTTTATTTTCGAACGGAAGTGTGAAGGTTTTGTAGGTAATCGAACAAGGAGAATCAGCTGAATCGACTCGCAATAATCCTTTGTTACAAAATGCTCTTGAAACTGTCCATAAACTTGATCGACAACTTGATGAAATGAATTTAATGATCAAGAGAACTCGTGAAGAAGGACGAATTTTTAATGAATACAAAGATTTGATTGATAAGAGCCGGAAGCAGTTTGCATCCGAGTTGAAATCAGTTCTTCCTGATGTTGATATCCATGCGCGAGGTTGATTTCTGGAAATTCGAGAAATTTTGGATGGTTGTTGAAATTGGTGAAAAAACCAAGTTTATCATTTTCAAAATTAATTAGAGTGACTTTATTAGAGGACTTAAAATGCTAAAACATAAAATAATGGTGATGCACTTTATTGGTCTGTTCTACATCACAAAATTTTTAGAATTAAATAAGTTTCAGGTTTTTAATGATTTCCAGTTGCAGATTCTAAGTTAAACGAAGAGGAATTGAACGCATTAATAGCACATGCGCATTTGAAAGTAGATCAGTTAAGGAAACAGCTTGCCGAACAGCAAGTATAATTTTTTCAAGCTTGCATACATTTGGACGTATCTTTTTTCGATGTCTTGCAGATTTGTCGTTTAGGCTGGAATTTTGATTTAAATTTTTTATTAAAAGATTTTTGATTTGTTTAGTAAATCTACACTCAATCTCCTGATTGTTTGTCTCATAGTCTCGTGGTACATCCATGGTAAATAAAATCCGCTTTAGCGATGTCAGGCGTTGCTATCTCAGTGAAGGTTTTAGCTCGTGAAATTTGATTTTTTTGGTGCAGTTATGTTCGAAAGATAAGAATTTTATTGTTTAGGTTCGCGAAGAACAGAATATTGCGCACGCTATAGAAGAACAAAAAAAATCCCAAAATAAACGAAACGCAGAGGAAATAAATCTGAAAGTGCAAGCACTTCGTGAACAAATGCGATCAGAAGCTGAGAAAATGGTGAGTTCAGATTGTTGGTTCATGTTATAATTTATAGATTTTTGTTATAGTTTGTGGAACGTACAAATTTCAGCTCTCCACGCAAAGAGAACTTTGGGAAGCTGAACTGGAAGAAAAGTTACAAAGAGCGGCTACTGCTCATTCGGAACATATTGAAGAAGTTGTACGTGTGCAGAGAAATCTTTTTGAAATTGAAGAGAAACAGAAGGTTGGCTGTTTAAAAAGCATCATGGTTTTGAATGGAAAGAAACATGTTCAGGTAGTTGGTATGGTCGTCGATCATTGCAGTTTGTTCTTTTATCATTTTTTATTCACCTCTGCGAAAACTGCATTTTATTTTAGATTGAAGAGGCGATTACTGAAGAGCGTTCTCAACTTGGCAAGGAGTTAGCAGCTGCTCAGGGTAAATTAGAGGGGATCGAAACTGCCTTGAAGTCACGAACTTCGCAGGTGCTTTTTCTCTGAAAATTATGAAAAATCAGTTTTTGTAATGAGAAAAGAGTTCTAGAGCATTTATGGTCCGTTAATTCTATCTTTAGAGATACCGTTCAACTCTGTGTGTGACATCTTCATATTCATTTGCAACTTGTCGATCTTTTTTAATGTGCTGCCATTTCTTAATTACATCACTCGCAGGTTAAATTGGTCATGTTCGTTCAGTTGTACTTCGCTAGCTAATCACAGCAGATTATGTTCGCTTCAAGTTTTGAAGCGCATTTAATGCTGTAGCTGTCATCCCCGAAAAACGGGATGAATTACAAATCTTGTTTCCAAAATAATTAAAAAAAACAATTCCTTGTCTTTCTCCTTTTTCAATTGCAAATTTTTTAAAGGATGTCGAAAATCGTCGTGCTAAACAAATATGGATAGCATCTCATGATTTGATCGATTCCGTGATAAATGGACGAAGAAATGGTACTAATGATGATACGCGCCGTAAACCTTTGGCAACTGAGGTGGTTGAATTATCTTTGTTTCATTACGAGTAGTGAGTAGTCATGAGTAAGGTCTTAAAATTTGTGGCGAAAATTTTTTATAGCTTCAAATGATTCGGGAAGCTAACAGTAATGATGAATTTGTGGCGTGCCTGGTTAATGCACTTCCAGATGAAACAATATACAATGGTGTATATACTGAAGAAGATTTGAAGACAAGATTCAATAAGGTGGTCGTTTAAAGTTTTTGCAGTCAGCTTATATCCTGAATAGCACATCATGCATTTTTTACACTCAGTTTTTCAGCTATATAAAATTTGTCGCCGAGTGGCCAAAATGAATGAAAGCAGTGTTGGGGTATTCCAGTATGGTTTGTCATATTTGCAAAGTGCGATGACATTTGATCGTCCTGAGAAATTCTCGACATTGGTAGCGACATTCTTTTTTAAAGTCTAGCATTAAGATGAACTTTTATCCAGCTGATAATAATAATATCCAGCTGGTTCGTTGTTTGCTGATGCAGCCGCCAGCCTTTTTTATCTCGTAAGAAGAGATTATAGGATTGATGCGTGTCACTGCATTTTCAGTTGCATAGAAATAAAAATCAGTTGATTTTCAAGGTGAAATTCGGAGCCTCAAATTTACCACACATTTCAGACAAAATTTGATCCGATGACACTGGATTCTTATGAAATACTATCAAGAGCAAAAAGTTTTGTCTCAGAAGGAGATCTGAATTCGGCCGTGCGGATTTTACAACTTTTGACGGGTCCAGCAAGATTTGTAGCACGTGATTGGATAAATGATGTACGGGCACATCTCGAAGCACGCTTTATTGCTGAATTACTTGTTGCACATGCTGCTGTCAGTAATTATTCAACTATATATTGATCCAGTGTGCTACGCAAAAATAGTTCATCGCTAATTTTTAATTTTTATATGAATTCGGGATTGAAATGAGCCATAGCTTCAAGCAGCTTTAATTATCGATTATGAGCAGATGTTAGTGAGATGTTGACGTTAGCCAGATGAAAAAATTGAAACTTAAAAGTAAAAAAAAACATATATATATTCTTAGATATTTCACAAATAAATCGTCAATGAAACGAATTTATTTACAAAAAGAAATTCCTTTGGTTTGCTGTTTACTTGATCGTAATTCTGCAGTTATCTAATTTCTGGGAATGAGTTTACAATAACGATTTATTTCGGGAATATCTAAGAAAATATATGTTCTTTTATAAATGCTATTTGAAATGTTGGTTGTAATTAATCGGCATCCATAATTCAACTACTTGGAAGTGTGAGCATCCTTTTGTGAGCAATCTCACATTTCCCAATCTCATAGCATTATTATTGTTGATGATATTTCTTAATCTATAGGAATGGTAGCGTAAATCACGAATAACATTTTATTATTATTAGTGCTATGAGATTGCAGGTAAAAGGTAATTTTTGTTGCCTTAAATTAGAATTTTAGGATTCAAAGTTTACAAAATCTCGTTTTCCATTTACGTCCTGTTGTCTGAATGTTATGAACGAAATCTCGTTTCAAATTTCTGCGAGATTTCGAATTTTTTATGGATAATCGTTGAGGAGGTCATAAAATTTTTTTTTGTTCATTATGCTTATCCAAGTCCTTTTTTTTTTGGCTTATTTTATTTTAATTTTTGTGTTAATGTTCTTTGGACGGCTTTCGGTTTGACCTTAAAAGTTGTAATCTTTTTCTGCATGTGCTTGGACCTTTGCAATATCTTTACTAATATATTTTGTCGCTGCATAATCTTTGCTACGCGCTGTTCTAATGGCGTGAAAGGGGTGCAGTTCTGAATTTGTAGGGATCATTTGGTCGTTCTGAAGCTCATAAAGTATTACTGGGAATCACGGTTTCTAATAAAACTAAATTAACATTTTTTCGTCCAAAAATTAACATTTTTTCGTCCTCTTGATACAATAAACAGTTAGAAATAAATTCAAAAAGGAAAGTCATTCCACAAAAGTAAGTATAAAAGTAAATATACTTTTATTTTACAATAACCAGAAATGAGACTACTTCCTAAAAACGAATATGTTAAATCATTCACGAAGCCTAAAATGATCTAATTAGAAATTTCAACATAATTAGACAATAAGACAATGAAAATTTTGTTCCTTAATTTAAATATTTTCCAAATTTGTAAGCAGACGTTTGCTATTTTACTAAAGCACCTTCTAATAAAACAATATTTTTGCATTTGTTTAAAATTATTGCATGACCAAACAAACAGAGTCAAACATTAATTACCAGAAAATCTGGATGAAGGAAGAAAAAGATAAGAAATAGTGTTATTTATTGTCTTTGTTTTTTTTACCCTCCTTTACCATAAGATCAAATAGAAATTCAATCAGTGTAATTTTTGCTTTCTCACCTTAAATATGTTGCTCGAAATAAGCAATCCAACAAACAATCCATATAGCAATTCATAGCTTCGCAATTTTTCTAAAACTATTGCAGGAAATTTTTTTATCGTTCCACTTTCTGATAGCAAGCAAGACTTGCATATCCGATTAATTTGAATGCATGGATTCAAAATAAAACATACACTTTCGAAAAAACTCCATAATTTTCACTCGTCTCAGGCTTCAAATTACTGGGTAATCGTGATTATCAATAAATTCTAATGTTAGTATAGAATAATTCAAAATAAACACCTGCAAGTCTTTTTTTTACAAATTATGCACGAAATTTTCAGATTACTGACAAATCAGCTATCCATTATTTTTGACTGAATCACAACAACATGCAACTTCTATTTATAAATTAGCATTAATCAGTGATAAAAGTTAGTCACAAATTTTATTTGTACTTTGTGAATGCTAATAAAAAAAGCATTTTACCCAGTTACTGGAAATCAATATCTTAAAATAAAAATTTCATGTACTGTATTTTTTCACGATGTTTTATGAAAAATATAAAATGGTTGACAGATAAATTTATTTTGAAACTGAATTTTCAGATCGAAAGTTTCAAAAGTAACCGTCGTTGGGAAAACATTTCACTTACCTAATCAATTTATTTAATAAAATTCAAGATTCTATGCCATTTTTACTCGTAAGTCTTAAATTAAATCAACATTATTGTCATTCTTCTTATAAGAATGAAATTTTTTGTGGTCCGCAAAATCACTTACTGCTAGTGATAGAGCTACTACAATTTCCTGGTTCCATTACTGCTATTACTTTAATTTGGTTTTAGAGCTATTAATCTCATAATTAGTTTGGCATATCTTGAAGAGAACCGCAAAACAGAGTGATTCTCGACTTACCATTATAGTACGAGAATGTTGCAACAAGGAGTATCAACTTGAACAGACATCAGATTCTAAATGTTACTGTATGTAGCCTGATTCGCATAATTCTCTAATACTTTCCCTAATATTAAACTTATTCTCTAAAATTCATAACTTGAAGTTTCTAAATCAAGGATTTCCAAAGGATATTGAATGCATTCAAATTTTGTGAACACGGGTACATTTTAAAATGGAGGAGACAGAGACAATAATATGCGGAATCGGACAGCCTAGTAAGGGTGTAGCAGTGAAATACATCATGCATTGAGTGAAATGAAAAGTGGAAAGCAGAAGGATAGAAAGGAGGTAAAAGTATATGAGACAGAAGACGACGAAACTTGGACCGGATGAAAGCTAAAAACTATGCGATTTATGCTTTTAAATGCAAGTAATAAAGACTGGCCATGTCCCTAGTTCGATATCTCTACCGAATAACTTGCATTATTATTTTCATCGTATTATGGTATTACTTCCATCTCTTCCTTATTTACTTATATTATATATTTGATTTTTACATTTTTACATAGAAATCCTTTGTCGATTTCTCTGAATATTTTTCATTATGCAATATAATGAGTTGGAATTTTCAGTTTGCACATGCTTAATGTTGCTCCGTTATAAGTCAATCATATCACCGATTGATTTCTCTACTAATAACCGTGAGACAGTACCATGTTTATTAATTATCAGATTCCAGGAGTGATTTATGAAAAATTCTTGTTACCTGAAGATAATCTTTAGTACCTGCTCGAATTTGCAGTTATAACACATTGCTATATTGCTCTACATGGCTCCTTGTTTTCTGCGCTGTTTTCAACAAACAAAAACCAAAAAAGCCTTTTACTTCCTGGATTTTTTTTGCTGTTCAGTCTCTGCGCTGTTTGGTTTGTCCAAATTTCCTGTTTCCCTTTCTCTGCATTGTCGAACCAAAATGAAGGCAACATTACCTGTCCTCCCATCCCGGTGTATCTTCGAACTTATCTTTAGTCTTGTTGATTACATCCTGCTCCTTTTGTTTTAGATACAGAGAAATATCAAAAAATATGGATTACTATTTAGTACTGTCATTCGGATAGGTTCGAAATTCTAATGAAAGTTGAGACATGCTGCAATCACTGTCTGGATATCAATGTCTAGGACCCAGCTTTAACAATTAATTTAGGCTTGAGCTTCTTCAGTTTCTGCTTCAACTTATTGATAATGAATGTAATATTATGCCAGTCTTTATAAGTAGAAAAATTTTGTCACACAAAACACTATTGGACGAAACACATTATTTTTTTAATAATTCTCCAACAAGATAACTTCTGCTTCGGTAGTAGTTTGTAAGGATTTTTATTCCTGTTAAGATTATCATAACATAAAATGAAAAAAATTAAGAATTAAAACGAAATAAGAAAAAATAAGAAGACTTTTATAAAAGTCGATGAAGTTCAGCGATGTAGTTATTGTACTTTGTACCACTAAATTTTTTTCGTTTTTGATTGCCTGAACAAACAATGTCTTAGAGAAATCAAAAATATATGAAATGGAGCATTCTATGAAACAAAACACGTTGCTGTTTCAAAATAGAATCTTTTATAATGCTGGCTTCTTACAATTTTGTTAACAACATTTAGAGATTCATGAAGTTTGGCATCAAAGTTTGACCCATTATCATTAATGAAATGAATTTCAGTATGGAAAGTACCAAAGTACTTATATTTCAAAGCCGAATTTATTTTCGCAATGAAAAATTCTCGATACATTTATCAGCCAACAACGCTGTATGAACAAGTTGGCGTCTGAATCATTAAAATTTGTCAGGCATAGAATAAATGGAAAAAAGGAAAAAAAAATCAAATTGCAATATTTTTGCAATTTGAAGAAAAATCAAAGCTATTGCAATATTTTTCATTTTAGTGGCTGAAACTGAGAATTTTTCTTTTGCAATTTAAAAAAAAGAAACCAGCTCATTTTAAACTTGTAAGCTAAAAATAATGTTCAAATTAAGAAAAAAGACATTTTAAATATGGAATTTATGAATCTTTCTAAGAATAATTAGTGCTAGCAATATATTTATTTTCCGAAAAAAAAGCAATTTCTGGCAGGTCACTTGAACTCTGTTTAGAAATAAGCTTCTAAGAATTTAAGAAATGGAAAATTAAAACCTTTTCTAGAGCGGTGATGAAGAAAGCATGATGAGTCAATAGTTTTGAAGACTTCAATGAAACGAAAAACTTCACAAGTCTGTAAATGAACAGAAATGTGACAATCTTAATCTTATCACAATGATATTTCTTTTTGCATACATAAGGATAAATATTCAATTCCCTGTTCCTTAGAACTTTTTGGTTCATTTTTTTCTGGAACAGCAATACTAACCATATTTCAAATTTGTTGCCACTAAAAAATTTGGACAATACAATTGGACATATTTTTTACATATTTCTTAATAGAATCGAGCAAATAGAGATTTTTTTAGTATGCTTAGATTTTTTAAGACTAACCACGCTTTACATGGCTGATATGTTATAATGCTCTGAATATTAATCGAATCAAATGATTAGTCAAAAAAAAATAATGACTATTTATCAAATGATACAAAAAATGTCTGCTATTCGTGGTGTGTCTACATTAATGACAATCAGCCGTGGAATATCATTTATAGATAATTTTAAAAAACAATTTAGAAATTAGGATAAAATTTAGAATTAGATCAAATTTGTTTTGACAAGTGGCAGCTAAATCTCCATGATGCTTCATGAGCAGAAAGTTGGACTTAAATTTCCATTTCAAAGTTGATTTTTTCTTTGCTTATGATATGTTTCCAGACAATTCACGCACAGCCTTATTTCTTCCTTTATTTTTGTTTCCAATTTGGAAAATTAAATTCTCATCAAAATTTAACACTTCAGTCCAGCAATCCAGAAAACATCAACTTGAGCCAACAGTTCTTTGATTTCTATTAATGCTCTGTGATAAGCAAGAAAAACAATGTAAATGCAAGCGCATTTAACTTCAATTTGTTTGTTTTTTGACAAATTGCAAATTGGAAGTGAAAAATATGCAGGCAGCAGTGATTTTTAAAGAATGTGGTTTTGTTTTGCCTTTTTCCGTATTCACTGTTCTGAATTCAAATTAAATCTTCAGCTTCAAGTGTATTATCATTTAGCTGGGATCATTCGGTGACTGCTAAACTTTTGTATTGATGCAAGACGAAATTAATTTTCAACATTTTTAAAGTCAATTTTCTAGTAGCTGCAATTATGCTGCTCAATTGTTTACAGTTACTGCCATTTTCAAGAAATGCACATTAAAAATACAATGTCAAACAGAAATTTTGTCTGCAACAATGCAACAAATTTCCTCTTAGAAATATGGTGGAAATAAAGTGACAAAGTAGAAAAAACAACAAAGAGAAAATGGAAAACTATTTTAGTTGCATTTTTACAATTTCTTTTCATTATAATCCATTAAATCAATGAACTCTTTATATATGTTCATAGTGCAAAAAAATTTGTGATAAATGCAATGAATTATTACTGGGATAGGACAAATGAAGCGAAGGAAAAATTGTGTAAAGAAAATAGAATAGAAAAGCACTATTTAATCTAATTTCTAAATAAAATCAAGTAAATGAGTTATTTCATGAATGCCTTTGAATTGATATGCTAAACTTTTATTAACTATTGTTGTTACTTTGTAGCTTCTTCTTCTTCATTTATATGTCGACGATTACTCAATCCATATATATACATACACTTGATTATAATGCTTTATTAATTATCTGAGGTTACAAAAATTGGACAAATCAAGATTGATAAAGAATATTTTGTAAATCAACAACAACGATAATGCACCGCGGGTCAATCAATCAGTCAATCAGTTGGGGTATGAGTGTAAGTGAATTGGTCTGATCTATTCAATGAGAATGCGACGTAGAGAATTGTCTGTCAAACGTAGTAGAGCTCTTGAAGTGGAAAAGATGACGGAAAATGGAAAAGAAGATGACGGAGAAATGAGAGATGATGATGGTGAATATATATATCAGCAATGGAATGGGCCTAGAATGGTCCTATACAAGGAATATGGTGGAAAACAACCAAAGGAAAGGAAAACTATAAATGATTATTCGTCGCAGAGAGAGAGAGAGAGAGAGAGAGAGGAAAGGTTGCAGTGAGATGAGATAGGAAAGCGACAATTGGACAGCGACAATTAAACTGTCATATCAACAATTACGGCAAACACAGACAGAAGACCTTTGACCGGATTTTTCCTACAACTCACCTTCAATGGCCAATCATCACATAGGTCGCCATGACTGCTCTTACAGCTCTTTTCAATTTTATAGATCCAGTTATTTCGATTGTTCACCTATCAAACAGCGGCATTTGTAGAGAGTTTACTTTTATCACTGATATTTGTAGAAAGCTTACTTTTATCATTGATTTTATCAATGATTTTAATCCATTCTTTTGCTACTTACTATAATACCTTTGTGATTCGTTATTGCTAGTTGCACCTCAAATCGTATATACTTTAAAGCATTTCAAATTTGATATGATTATTCAGAAATCATCATCGAGCACTTATAATGAATGATATTTCTAAAAGATCACCGAATTTCTTTTTCTTCTCAAATTAGTTTCAATACTCCATTCAATAGAAAGATAACATTCAATAAGTTATGTTTAAATGGATATTTTAGGAGTTTAAAATAACTAGGAAAACAAAATATCCTCTGGTAAAAGTAAATTACACAAAAATTTCGTAAAATTTAAATACATAATTTTTACGGACAGAGACTTTTTAACTAGACATCTAGACACTAATGTGTTGTAAACTGTGTTTCCAGCATCGGTTGTTGTAGCGATTACTGCGAGTGTGTTACTTTTTTTGGGCATTGCTGCTCATATTAGTCCTTCATTTGTCGCTTCGTACATTTTTACCTGAAAGTTGGCATACTTTGCTAGAAAGATTAAATTTTGTGACAAAGGCAACAAGATAGTTTTGATCCATTTTTGATTCGTTCTGTTGTCTGTCTCGAGCAATTCTATGGCAAAATAAGAAAAATGAAACTTTTTTCATGCTATAATTTAATTCGATTTTTCATTACAATGTTTAAGATTAAGACTGGAAAAGTTGTAGCACTTAACAAATCACTGAATTTTATTCTTATCAAAAAGTTTTTTTGAAAGTGAGAATAAACATTTTACCTGTTAAATTATTGTTTTGTACCGTTCACAATAGTTTGTGTAAAATTTTTCGGATTATCAACTTTTGATTATTTGAATTTGAAAAAAAAAATATGAAAAAAAATTTGAAAAAAAAAATATTTAAAAAAATATGGAGAACTGCTAGTGGTGCGATTTCCTATATATAGTAGAACCAAATAAAAGACGCTCTGTAAGACAGTTGTACCCTCCCTTATCCATTAACAGTCGTTTTAGATTCAGCAGTAAGTTGTCGATACATTAAATAAACTGCAAGACCTTGAAAGATCCTTTGTAATGATTTCCAGTTTTGATGGATAAAGGTATCATATTTAGCTGCTTCAACTTCTACTTTCTTGATTCCTTTCAAGAATTACATGCTTGGAAATACCTTTCCTTATTCCTTCTAATCTAGTGTCGGTTTCGGGAAGCATAATTCATGATACCACCAAACACGAACGATTAAGCGCATTGCTTTATTTAAATGCGATCATTACTATCTGAATTATTTCTTTAGATTTTAAACAAGGCGGATAAAACATATTGATTTTACTCTTTGTAACAGAAATGGAATGGTTCTCGATATCATTAAGCCAAGAGCTGATTTAGAGGAAACAGTGATCGGAAATTGCACCAAAAGTTATAGATGTTGTTGAAACATTCTTTCAATCCTATATAAAGTAAATGAATTTATGAAGTGCTGAAACAGGAAGAAAAAGAACGAATTTACATATTTTGGCTTCAGATGAAGGGTATATAAGTTCTTTGAGATTGTAAGATGGAGATTTATTTTTTTTGGAATATTTTCATTCTTTGTTTGATCTTACAGAAACAACTTTCTCCCATTATTTAAATTGAAACTTCTCACTCATAATTTCATGATAACGTATTTCTTTGCAGTTAAGATGGAACTAAATGTGTTTTTGGGACTAGCAGGTTTTCATGCTGTAGTTAATTAACTGTAAATAAAGCTGGAGATATGCAAACTCCGCCGTCAAACTATATCTGTTTATTCTCCACACTGTTTGTTTCTTCATGACCTATTTACCTTTGTTACGTACGTAGTACAACTACTTGGAAATGTCATTATGGGAACGGATTGTGTTACACTTTGAGCAAAAATTTCATTGATAGTGATTAGTTAAGTCTACTTTCTTTCAGTGAGCTTCATTTTCCAATTGTCGGCAGAAAGCTGTTTGTTATGGCTATTTATTTACTCTCACAACAAATCTATTTTCAGATACTCATGTTTTTTGCCACTATTTTTACTGATATAGTGAAATAAGGTTAAAACTAAAGAATTCTTCACTGGTTTTTAATCCATACTGATGTAACAATAAATTTGATTTAACCGGTTCTCGAAATTAAAAGTATGAACATCTTCCAGAATCATTTATAACTCATGTTTTGTTTAATAGTGAACTAAGAGATGTAAAATTAATTGAATCACAAAGTTTAAGCTTTGAAATTTTGTTATATTTAGTCGAATTTTGTTATGGCGATCAATTTTATGCAAATTAGCTTTTTCACTTAACATTCATTGCGTAATTTTTATTTCAAATTATTTGAGACGAGTTGTTTTTTTTTTTTTTTTTTTTGCTTCTCTTTTCTAATCAGTTAAAAAGTACTATGTAGCATCATTTAAGTGAAAATTTGAGGGAACTTTTGATTACTGATGGAAAGAAGTCTTCTGTAATGAAAAATAAGTTTGGAATAAAATTATTTGTGATGGACATGTGAAATTTTTTCAATGACTAACGTATTTTTTATTATCATAATTAATTATTAAAATAAAATTCTTGGAAAGCACACTGAAAAACAACGTACTAGAAATGAACTGTAAGGATCAATAAATTACTATCACACATCTTATCTGTTTGTAATTCAGTAATAATTCCTATTTTTTAATTTCTCTTCTGTTGGCAAACTTCTAACTTCTTAAAATAAAAATGGTCCGAATCGAGCTCAAAATCCGATACTGGTTGCATTGCATGTTTTGACATATTTAATTTCAACGGTGATTCACTCTGACCGTAATGCTAACTGATTGATTGTATGCTTGAACTACCGCACGTGTACTATGTACGTATAAGATGACTGTTACGGATTGTGTTGTAAGGATAAGTGTAGAAAAATGGTTGATTCTTTGAAAACTGTCCATATATATAATTAATTATGAAAAGATACGGTTCTATAGTGGTAGTCTAAAATGCATGCATCTTATTATGTGGGCTGTTCGAAGTAATGTTTAAATGCGGGACATCCAGGAAAAGAATTGATTTGATAGTATGCCGAGTGTTGTGTTTGTAATGTGCAGCGACCCAATTGTTCTGAATGGTTTCTATCTTGCTACACGCCCTGTTGTGCGTACACTTCATTATTACTTCCATCTTCGCATCCCTCTCATTTACCCCTCCCCGTATAAATCCTGTTTTCACCTTCTCTATCAACAGTTTTTATTGTCGTACTCATTGGCGCCATCTTATCATTATTGTACTACTCGTAGTGGTAATGATATTGTTTTGAGCAAAATTTGTGAAAATTGTTGAAATCAGTGCAATGGTGCGAAAAATAACCACCCATAATATAAAAAAATAATAATAAAATCCTAAGACAGCGTCCTCTACTTTAAATCATTTCATTCTCATTGTTTCGTTGGAAGAAAAAATTCGGCCATTCAAAATAATACATTTGAAGAATTATTATTGAGTTTAAAATGAAATGGAAGTATTTATTTACTGTGATGTTGCATAATTTTTTCTTCATTAAATTGTGCATTTTAATAGTGTACAATTTATAGAAGATGAAATGATTTATTTCATACTTTTTTTTTGTTTTAAGTACATTTTAAGATTAAATCATAAACTAGAATGACTTGTTTGATAGTTCAGTTAATTTTGTAACTAAACATAATTTGAATACCGTTACAAGAAACAAGAAAGAAAATGGAATTGGTAGGAAAAGATTTTAAAAAAGGATGGAATTAACATTTTAGCAATAAATTTTCACTTAGTTCATACTGAAGGCTGACCATTTGACGTGTAACCGAATCATATAAATATAACCCCATTGATATTCATTATCCATTTGATAAACTGTTGCGGGTTGAACAAATGATGAGAACAAGTAATGAAGAGTTATAAGTTTATAGTGTTCGTTTTAGATGACAAACGATCTCGTTTGGATGGTCCAATCACCTTTTACTTTGGAGTATTCTGTAAATATCCGTCTGTGCATATACCTATGTGTGGGATTGGACGTGTTTATGTCATATGCAAAAGTGGAAGACACCTGGCCTTAGTATTTTCAGGTTTCAATGACCGTCCTCTTTTCATGACTGTTTCCAGTGGAATAGTGAAAAAATTTCCACTTCTTTCTGTTTAAAAATCCTCCAATTTTACTACCCATTCTTTTTTTTTGCCATTAATAGTTAAAGCTCTTTACTGATAATCATATCATTGTATTTGTAATGAAACTGCTCGGAGAAACTGAAAAAATCAGGCTAACATGAAAAACTTTACTTCAGTGAGTTCTTTTGTTAATATATTAATTACTAGCGTTTTGCAAACATTATTTCTTAAGTCAGTGGAAATCAATTCATATTAATTGTCTTAACGTATCAATGCTTGAATGCAATTACTTCGCAGCTAATCCTCAAATTTTTGACTGACTGATATTTTAAATTTATTTTATTGAATAGAATATAATTTCAGCTGGATACACTTCTTTTGCTATTAAATGGGAGGGAATCATAATATAAGTAAATGAAATTCAGAAATTGTTATAAAGACTGTATCACTGAAATCCATCCATATAGATTACGTTGGATTGGCATTGACATTTTACCTTGAACTTTTAGGTGATTCGTGAAACATTTCCATATTTGGGAATGGGAATTTTCTCATTGTTGGTTAATTCGGTTGCATTACCATTCTTCATGATTACTGGTTCAGTTTTCTTTGAACGACATAATACAGTTATCTTGTTCCCAAAAACGTATGGGAACTAAAAATATGTTTGAAAAGAGTGATTGAATGAAATTAACTGACCCAGATGCATTAAATATAATATGACAATCAAAAATTGCATTTCTTATTAATCGTTTTGAGAAAACAAAGTTGTTAATTAGCTTTCCTATCATTATTTGCTGTTTATGTAGTAAACAAAATGGACTCTTTCTTTTCGATTGTCTCTGTTGAGAAAAGCAAATCTGAACGACTGAACTTTTAAAAATTACTCTTAATCTGCGTTATATCGTTATCATCATTAAACTTCAAGATCTTTTCTTTAAATTTTCCTCCAAATACCAATCAAATGCAGAATGATTGTCGATAAGTTCTTGGAAGCTTGTAGTTGTAAGAGGATGAGCTGCAATGATTTCTCATTTTACTACTAGTTTCCTGATGGCTGGTCACTACGAGCCTTCCAGGTTTTCGTCTCTTTAGTGGATCCTAACTGCACTGTACGGATATTAACAGTTCCTAGACCATACTCACTCGCACTGTTGATGTCGGTAGGTGTTTCCAGTGTTTTGTGCTGATTCATTTTAAATTCAAATAAAAGTCATTGCTCTAACATTATTTCGTTAATCGCAAATAAATATACGTGAAATAGTAAATGCGAAGTCATCAGCAGAAGAAAAGAGTATAAAGCTAAAAAGTGCGAATTAAAGTGGTCTGTAATATAATCACATTTATCTAAGAACCTATCACAATTTCAAACTGCAAATTTAACAATGAAACTGCAGTTAATGTATGTGTATATCATTGTGATATTATTGGTAGAAAAGTACGTGATATGGTGTGTTGTGTAGTTATGTGTACATGATGTAGTGCCACGATTCGAACACATTTAATTAGTTCAACGAAGATATAGTAGTTATAAAAAGAGTAATCAAGATTCTGAGGTGGTCAATTCAGGAAAAACAAGTAGATTTTAGAGCAAAAGTACATAAAGAGCAGCAAAATCGTGTAGTAGGAGGAATTTGCGTATTAGTAGTTCTATTCTTGCCAAATATTCGATCACTTGTTGGTGCTGAAATTAACGCCAGTTTATTGAATTCCAAATGATTTACTAGTTACGACAACTTTTGGAAGAAGCTTTCAATTTAAAGAATCATCTGTTTTAAAATTTCGAAAAGAATTGGTGAATTGTTCCCTTCCAAATGAAGTTGTTGAAACCATTGTTGATTCAGCGCTCACT
>JBAMDO010000354.1:0-34164 GCA_037074765.1 Mansonella perstans | reverse complement strand
ACAAATTACGAAACATTATGAACGAATAGGACTTGTTCCATACAAATTACGAAACATTCTGAACGAATAGGACTTGATCCATACAAATTACGAAACATTCTGAACGAATAGGACTTGTTCCATACAAATTACGAAACATTCTGAACGAATAGGACTTGTTCCATACAAATTACGAAACATTTTGAATGGTTCTGAATCAGAAATGAACATTCGTAATGCTTCATATGAATTACTGGTATATAATTACTTTAAGTCTCATCTTGAAATAAACTTCCAGCTAATCCCAGGTGTAATTCTGGATTATCACTTTCTTCCACTTGATCGTTATCATTTGGGTGATTACAAATATTTTGAAGGACAAAATTTTTCATTTAAAAAATTATCCATGAAATTTGCTTAAGGAAATCACTAATTGACCTTGGAAGTATGCCAACACTTGATAATTTTAATTACTACTGTAAGACAGTTGTACGATTTTAAATACATATGGTTAAATTTGGCGTAGAAATACAATACATCATTGTATTTCTACGTATTTCTTTCTAAAAGAACTTCATTTCTTAATCAAAATCTTAAATGAATGAATGCATGTATAATTGGAAAACTTTTTCACTTCAAAATATCAGCCTGAAAAAGTTAAAATAATTTCAATTTGAATTTTACAAGTTTTCAAAATTCTAAATATGAGGGAATAACCTATTGGTTTTAAATGCGTTACACTAAGATACTAAGTTATATCAGGATGACTTCTGGCACCAAATATTACTTATATGATTTCTGAATTTGAATTCTATATCACATTTGAGAATTAAAAGAAAGAATGATTTTGTGGGATCAGAATTGGCCCTCAAATTAAAATCAAAGAGAATTTCATCTAAAATTATACAATTAACTTAATTAAACTTCTCAAATATGAGAGATTGTAAGCAGTATAGGAGGGAGGGCTTTTGTCGCATTGTTGACACAATGCGATAAAAGCTCTGAAGAGAGATATGAATAAGAATTGAAGTATTAAATTAAGATAACTTAATTTTACAATGAGTTATTGATTAATTTAATTTAATTTTGCTCAATTATAATAAAGCTATAAAAATTTATTATATTGCAAAATTATTATTGAATCGTTTTCAAATTTTAATTTCTTTGGAAAATTTATGTTAATTTTTTTATTTTCAAATTTGTTTGTAGAAAAAAGCCAATTGTTAAACTGAGAAATTTTAAACTGACATTAAAAATAAACTGATGAAATTAAACAATAATTCTGAATCCATGCAATGTTTTAGTTCATCAGAGATTATCATCCATGTACAACAACAGCTGTTATAAATGTTTGAGCAATCGAAGAGACGATGTGATTGATCTCTTGATGGGTTTATTGGTTGCACATGTTATTGTGATAATATAATGACCAAATCGTATTGCAAAATCTTTCACCCAATGACCTCTCTTAGATTGAACTTTAATTCATGTTCTCAGCAGGTCAAAGGTCAACGCATAACAATGATAATTCATTCCTTTGGAGCAAACTAATTAACTAGCAAAAATATCCAATTAAGAATTACTAAATTTGATGTGTTGCTTTAAAAAAAGAAAAGAACAAAACAATAAACTTAAAGAAGAAAAAAAAATTTTTTAAATCTTTAATTAACAATACTGATTAACGTAACATTAATTAACATTAACATAAAATTAACATAAGCCTTCATTAATGATTAACATAACATATTATCAAGGAAATACTTTCAGCAATTATAAAAGTATACTGTAATGAATTTCAGAGATTTCATGTAAAGTAACAATTTCTTTAAGCATCGACTATTGATTTCTTTTGAAATTCATTTCAAATTTTAAATAAAATCTTAATAAAAAGTATTGCACATTAAAATATTTTGAAAAATTAGCATAATACTGTAATGTCACGTGAAAATAGCTTATTTATCCAATCAGCCATTTATAACAGTTAGTTCTTCATTAGTCTTGTTACCACTATTATCACACCATTATCGTACCATCACCGTTATTATCATATCATTATTGCTATTATTGTATTATTACCATTAATTATCGCATACTCAGATTTGTTTACGAATAAAACTTTTCATTATCTGTAATTCCTTTCAGCTTTTTAAAACATCCAGTAAGTTATTTTTTGTAGTAAAAAACTGTCAAACCTTACAAGTTACGATATTTTAGGAAGAATAACCTTAATAAATTTTGTTTGTAATAAAAATTTTGTTATTTGTGAAAATTGGAATTTTTTTAAAAAACTGAAAAGTTTAGATAACTCATCTACAGTAATATATTATTTGCCTACTGTTCCTTACTTTTCCCTGCTTTTCTTGCTGTTTCCTTTCATATTTAATATTTTTACCCATAAAAGGAAAAATCTTATTCCTTATCCATAATTACGGGCAATTAAAAGCAAGCAGCTCATGGTAATTAGCTCATTAATTATGATGAGGTTTTAACGGGTAATCCAATTGCGCGAAATAGAACCGCCCCATTAATACCATATTGAAATTTAACCATACGTGAAGATTTTTCCAGTGTGGATAACCTGTTGTTGAATAATTATCATAATAATAACTACAGTGTTAATTACTGTATTTCTTTGCTTAGATATATTTAAATTTAAAATTTCGAAAAAAATTTTTCGTTTTTATTGAAATTTAACTACACGTGAAAATTTTTCCAGTGTGGATACCCTGTTGTTGAATAATTATCATAATAATAGCTACAGTGTTAATTACTGCATTTCTTTGTTTAGATATATCTAAATTTAAAATTTCGAAAAAAAATTTTTTTTTGCTTTCATTGAAATTTCACGAATAATGTTGAAAATAATGTTCAGTTGCTTTATTTAAAATTTCAGAAATTTTTTTTTAGAATTTTTCATTTACACTTTTATCAGCTTCTAAAATAGTTTAATAGGAGAGAAATAAATTGACTCAATTGTGTGTATTTGTATGTGCATGTGTATGTACCTGTGTGTTTGCACCTGTGTGTGTATATTTGTTTACTTAATTTTTATTAAAAACAGTCTTTTTTAAATTTATGAAATAAATCAAACTTCTTTTTCGTGATTTTTCATGATTCTGTGCATAATAAAATATCGTCATTTCAACAGTTGGCATTGAATAGTGGTTACGGTAGTTGCAGTGATTTTTCCTTGCGATGTATGATGATGCATTCACTAGGCCAAAATAATTTTGGATGGAGAAAAAAGAATCAAGAAAATGAGCCAAGCTGCATTCAGCAATTTCCCATCGCCAATTCAAACGATGAAAGCAATGCAAGGAGAGAAGTGAAAAGCTGTAGGAAATTTCGTTTAGATAGAGAAGAAATGGAGAAACATTCAATTGTGACAAATTTAAACATTCAAAGCAAAGGTTGTAATTTCTAATAACAAAAATTATTTCGCAATTTCTGGAAAAAAAAATAAATTCAATTTCAAACAAATTTTTAAACTGGATTCATTTTAATAACTCAAGAAGTTTTATTAGTTGAATTTATTAAATTCTAATTGTTCTATTTCCAAATTCTTTCTTTCTCTTTGAACAAGATATAGTTGTTGATCACTGACTGACAACACATCACAATCTTTTATAAGTAGACTAAAAGTGAACAAAAGGTCAAAGTTGATTGGCATGAAAAATTTTGCTGAATGAAATTACTTTTCAGATCAATGCCGCAATGCAACAACAGAAGAAATTGGTGCTAAATTACTTGCTCTTGCTGATGCATTTGATATTGAATTTTTCGGTAATTTAAGTATTTCGATACCATAGTATGTGATCATTTGTTTTTTTCCAATGATATTTATTTAAATTTAATTTAAAAAAAAAAAAATTTGATAACTTTCGTTAGTTTTTATGCAACATATGTGCATTGAAATGACTGTTGCATTCCTATGCTTCAAGTGAGAAGTGATAGTTAGGACGAAGACGTACGATTATTTTTGAGTAACTATATAAATTAAAACACGTCAAATCCGCTCCAAGTCAGAAGTAATACTTACGACGAAGACGTACGATTACTTCTGAGTAACAACTATAAATTAAAATATGCTAAAAAAAAAATGTGTGAACTTTTGAAATTTTACTAGATAGAGTCATTTTTATTGTCATTCAAAAACGAAAAAAACAAAATTTTTTTCAAATTCGCTGAAAAAAGTCTAATTTAAAAATTCATTCATGTTCTAGTTTTTCTCAATCTAAATTTTCTGCTAATTAATCAATTTGTCTACACAGTAATATGTTGATATTAATACCAGAAGATAATAATTGTTAGAATGTGTGTTTTTTCTTTTTTTACCGCAAATGAATGAAAGCATCTAATTGTTTATTTAAAAATGGGAACAGAAAAGGAAGTGTATTATTAATTAGATCAAATAATTAATTGATCAATTAAAGCAATAACTAACCATTTGTATTAGTATTAGCTCGTCGGCACATTCTTTTCATCAACAATTCTATGCTGCTTGCAAAAACTGACCGAAAGAATGATATTCTGTTGGTAATTTAGCCTATATGCCGAATGTTATCATCGATTTGATGATGTGTCATTTTTGAACATTTAATTTTCGGCATCTTTGATGTTCCGATGATAAGTTTCATTAATTATTTATAAATCAAAATGTCATCATTGTTGTTTGCCACCACACTGTTAATCATTGCCATAAAACGGTGTTTAAGCGGATTACTTTGAGTCATTTTTTTTTTTTTTTTTTTTTTTTTGAAAGCTTATCGTATCGTACCCATCCATCGTTTTGGAGCATCGATTATACAAAAATTTAATTTAAAAAAAAAAAAAAACAATTTTTGTTGTGAACTTTTTTCGCTTCTCAAAATGTCTGCATGCAGTACACTTCTCCACCTCTCTGCCTGTCTGTAAAAATAGTTCAGTAATCAGAAAAAAACAAAAAATGCTTCGAGCTTTTCATTTTGTTTAAAATTTAAAATGAACTTAACTTTCAATTGCAGTGTTAATGAGCCAATAATATGCTGCCACATTTCTGATGCCATGTTGCTTTTACCTGGAGTTATTGAATCACTTTTATAGACAAGAAAAAACTTTTACAGACAGGCAATAATTTTTTATATGCTAACACGAAATTCCATTTGTAATTCACTGATGGAAATTGAATCTGGAAAAAAAAAACATATGTGAATCAATATGAATCAATGGGATCTGACTTCATCAACTTCTTGCCAAAAATTTGATTAAAGAAATTTGAATGAATGCCAGTTATAGTTATAACTGAACTTATAATCTATATATATATATATATAAATCCTTTGAAACATTGAGATTAAATTTAAAGAATTAAATAACAAAAAAACTTAACCAGATGTTTTCGTGTGTTATTCAAAGATGTTAAAATAATCATATAAAAGGATGGATTTTATTTAAAGAGATCGAAATAATAACTTTCAAGACTTAAGATTGTATGTAAAAAAAAACATTCCAGAAATTGCAAAAATTCCAGACTTGCAAGTCCCTAACAAACCTCCCAAAAGCTGATGGTTCAGCGAAAAGTTTTGAGAATCCTTGACGTAAAAAACATTCCTGATCACTACAACGTATGATCCAATCATCGAGGAAAATGAAAACCCTCCAGGTATTACACTATTATTGATTCGAACAATTTTCAGTTAATTACCGATATTCGAAAACTAAACTAACTCACTATGAATGGTGCAAATAATATTGCGGCTACCAGTATCTGAAATGCATGTTTAATTTGCACAAGAAATTAGATATGTCTATTTCATTTTATTTAGTTCTTTAAGCCACCTGACAACAAAGTAAGTAATAACCAGCAGAGAAAAAATTTCATTTTTTAAAAATTAAAATTCTACTATGGTGATAACATTCTTGGTGTAGGTAAATTCATTCATTTCTTTTGGCCTTTCAGTATTTCTTTGAGCAATGATTATTAGGTAGGCAAGATAAAACGTAACAATGACATGGTGAAAGTTGCTTCCCAGATATTGTTTTTCGATTTCATTTGTTATAAGTTTTATTTAAGCTTAATGATCCCCTTTGCTATCCTTCACATTGTTAACTGCAGATCAATACTGTTAAAAACAGTCTGAAAATAATGTACCTCCCACTCGTTTTGGTTTTCCATTTTTGATGTTCGTCGTTTTAGTTTGATGACTAAATATTGGTGGCATATTGATTTCTGTCGAAGGTGGATTAAATTCTTCGTCCTGCCACAATGGTACTTCTTCCGTTATCTCCGTAATCTTATATATTCTTGATTTTTTCATCGTTTATTCCACCTACACCATTTGGTTGAGAATTTATAGAAAGCATTACTTCACTGATATTAAACTGCTCGAAATGCGTGTTATTCATGGTAAATATACCACTATCTTCATGATTATTGTTCATTTCTAGTATTTCTTGCTGCTCATCACGGGATGCATCGTGAAGAAACGCATTAGCCACGAGAGTAATGGAATGATCCTGATATGCGTAAAGATTGTCATCCGGAATAGTGTAACTACCCTGAACCAAAGGCTGAACAGCAGATATTTCACTTGCATTCACCAAATTTTCCATTCGTACCTGCTGCTGCTGGAAATATGTTTCTACGACCACTTCACTGGCAACATCCATATTATCCTGAAAATAAAAGCAGAAGAACAAAAAATTCAAAAAAAATGTCAACGAAAAAATTTTGTTCAATATTATACGAAAAAAATAATAAGTTAAGTGAAGTGAAGCGGAAAAAGTAATAATGAAAATGGCAATACCGGATAAGGAATATCGGAAACATCGAAGTTTACCATCACTGATGGAGTATCATTACCGAACTTCTCTTTTGCCATTTGACGATTTATGCTTATCTAAGTATTATTTCGAATACTGGAGATGGACAATGATTAAATAGATGTGCAGGGATTTCCTAACAAAATTTTTCATGTCATTTCTTAAATTTGTAAACGGATCTTACAAGATCCTCCTAATAAAAATGATTCTTCTTGTACGCCTAAAAATTCCTTTTTATTCTACTCATCTTGATATTTACTAATCTATGAAAGCTTAATGCCATTCCACTTATTCGTTTAGAACTACCAGCCTATTCAATCCCATCAAAATCCCAGTCAAGATTCCGCATAACAAACCTGCGCTAAATTTCCAAATATTTACAAGTCATCCTGATATTTACCAGTCTATGAAAGCAAAAAAAAAAATTAGGAAAAGAGATTAAACCCGAACTGGAAGATAAGTGGTTCAGCAACGCGAAATCCAGATAACCTCAACATTTCTTCAAATCGAAATGAACTAGACAATGAGAAATATAAAACGTGCAAAAATACTAATTTTATTTCTCATTCGCGCCAAAACACCGACGTTTTACAAAAATTCACGTAGCTGACTGGTTGAAAAACGTGCACATATATGGATTTTTAAGTACACTGTATTAGCCAGCTAGATGGATTCTGATTCTTGATGTATTTTCTTAAGATCATATAACAAGCGTGAAGTATTAGCAACACCGCGACAACTACTGCACAGTGTAGTCTCCAAATCAGCTGAGTTAGAAACTGCAAAAGTTTCTAATCTCTCTACAAGTCCCGTGTATGACAGACGTATTTCGAATTACGAAAGGTTATTTCATAAATTTTCGCTAAAATTTAACTGTGTCATAGTTCCTATGATTCGAATTTAGCTTTTCACAAACAAATTATTGTTTCCGAAATAATTATATTTCAGAATTTTGCCTCGAGAGAATCTTGAAAATGTTCACCGTTTGCTACAAACGCCTACTCCGCGACGTCGTTACGCACCAGAAGAATCATTTACATCATTGTTGTCTGATCAGTTCTCTCCAATTCCATTACCGTCTTCTATTTTGAAAAGCCGGAAAGAACGACAGCATGAGAATGCATCAGCTGATGGTATTCTTCTTTTGTTAAAATTAAACTTTTTTAATTCTGAAATTTTAAAATAGATTTTGTTTGCTCCACATGAATTTTTTTAAAGAGACTGTGGCATTTCTCGAGGCGTATTTGATTTGACTTCTACAAGTTTCAGCAACAGATTCGCAGTTTAAAAGTCTTCGCTTCGATCTTCCAAACTCATTCATATCTGGTGACAGATGTAGGCTTATTTTTAGTTTTTTACGTGCTCGGTTACAAGTGCTGTACACTTTGGAAATTGAAATGGAAAATTGTTAACAATGGTTTTTTGATCTTCAAGAAAACCCAAGAAATGAATGTGATCAGATCAAACAAAACATGTTTAATATTTCTTGAATTCAAATTTAGTTCAATCAATTTCACATTTTGACTCATTTTAAATAATTTCAGTTCCATTTTCAAATCTTTGAATGAAACATTGATTAATTGATAATATTGGATCGCGACAAGAAATAAAAGAATTTCAAAATCATATGAAAAACTATTAATCATTAATTCCTTCTGCCTAATTAGCAATTCATTAGAAGCATATAGCAATAGCAGTTATGATAGTTTATTAATCATTGAAGCTTTTTTAATTCAGACTTTTTTCTTGATTTTTTCTGGATTTTTTTTTTGTAACATGTCAACATAGAAATACCATTTTTCTTCATAATTTTAACAAAATTTCATTTAGGATTTTTTTTCAAATTTTTTCCCTGGATTTTTTTTTTAAGATATCAATAGAGAAATACCATTTCATCATTTTAACAAAATTTATGCATTTCATTTTAACAAAATTTATGCACGAATTATGATTCAATTTGGGAATACTATGCAAAGTTTTTTTCAAGTTTTTCGACATCCTCAGGATGTTTAGAGGTAAAGATTTACAAAGATAATACAGGTAATACAACTGCCAATTACCTGGAAACAACAGATGCGACATGTTGATGTGACATATGACAGATGTGATATGTCTTCCTGTGACATGTTAGTTAATATGTGCAACTGTATTGCTTGAGAACACTGAAACGTGGATGGTCCTATGATAATAATAGTTGACACTTGTCCTTCTGGTGGTCACTTGTTGGAAAGCATTGAACTTTGAGCATAGAACCGATTTTCAACTCTGAATTATTAAAGTGTTGAACAACAAGCAAACTATGTTTCCAATGGTCTTCAAATCGGAGGATACATCATAAACATTCTGGAACACTCGCGAATCTTCTGCTTCGAAAATTTGAGGATATACAGCGAATAACAGCAGAGTAGTAGCTTGTTTTTTAATTGTAATTAGTTTTTTTCGGTAAGTTTGTTTAATTTTGTAAGATTTTAGACTTCCAGTTAGTTTTATTAGTTTTGAGAACCTTTTTATTTTTTCTCAATCTTTGACGAATTGGCTTGAATTTTAAAACTAAATCTTTGGTTCATTTGCGTTATTTTTGGTTAAAATATTAAATAATTGCAGCTTAGAAAATTATCCACAGGTTAGATTTTTGAAAATGAATTTGCCAGTTCTACAAAGAACTCGATTCAAAACTTGTGTTTTTTTGCCCACATTAACTCAATATACTTTATTTTTCAAACATAGCTTGGCAAGAAGAAAACTCATCAATAATTTCAATAAATGTCAAAAAGAATAATAAGATACTAGAGTGAGGGAAAAATTTAATATGAAAATTTCAAACTACTTCTTAAAAATATTAAAACTTCATAATATTTCTTAAAATTCTTAGAAAACTAAAAATCAAATTATATATGTATATATAAAGGAGTGCAGTATTTATATAAAAAAATGTAGAAACATAGTAAAAATAATTGTGTACAACGTGTCACCGAAGAAGGATAAGAAATTTCTAATGATCGCATGAGAAATACTTTTACTAAATTTCACATTTAAAAATACACCTTACCTGTATTAACTGAATTATAACAATCTTATAGAGTGTTGCGAAAAAAATGAGTATGTGACAACATGCTGGAAATATTATGAAGTATTAATAAAACTGACTCATTTAAGACAGATGCACAAAGGAAGATAATGTAAAATCCAGTAAGACTGGACTGATCCAGACAAATCAACAAACATATCGTATTAAGACACTAAGTACGTAAATCTAAGGCATCATTCAAAAAATTGAATAATCTCGAGATTTATTTTATCTTCTCTTCCAAAACTTGTGCAATAGTCCTGAAATAAGAGTAAGGAAATACATATTGGTCTTATCTTGGAAACATTCCAGCACAATGAAAAAAACTGCCAATTAATTAATTAATAGTACTAGTAAGTTGGAAGTCTTTAAAACAAATTGTTGTAGGGCAGACAACTGCAAATGAAATTAAAACTTATGAAATAAAATATCATACTTTCGTCCAACACGTAAGCGACTTCTCTTTGGCACTTCTAAAAGCATACAATAAATAAAAGAAAAGCAGAAAAGAGAAGGAAATTTAATATTAGAACCTATAGATCAACTGAAAAATTAACAAGTCCCATCAATTTGCAGCTAGATAAAAAGGTAATTCGTAAAAGTACATCTCAATTACTAACAGTTTATCTATTTGCTACTCAAATTTGTATGTATCCTCAATCATGATAAAATAAACCAAACTGATGAAACATTATTACAGCATCGGAAACGAACCATCGATTTTCGCTAATGTTGGTTCAAATCCTGGCATAGTTCGTTGCTTTGAAGGTGATTCACTTTCACTTTTTGCTGGAAAGCGTAAAAATTTGAACAATTTTAAATAATCAGCACCATTTTGACAGGAAAATTTCAGTACTTGTAAGTAATTGCAGCACCTACCAACACTGTAAAATTTTTGTTGAACAGAATCTCTAATTAGATATTTTTAATTAGCTATTCTTACCTTTTCTAGCCGAACGAGTCAACATAGGATGAGATGCAAGCAAAGTTTCGTTTACTGAAAAAAATTTTAATGAAAAGAAAAACTGTTTGGAACAAACAATATCATCTCACTGCTCTCAAAATTTTTCTGAATGCAAATTGTTCTAGATGATGTTTTAAAGTCTAGAAAAGTATAAAATCAAAAGAGCAGCAAGCAATTCATTGGTGTGGCACTCACCTGATAGAGATCGTCTCCTTCGAGCTGGTGAAGCATTTGAGGTTATCTCAGATGGAATCGGCTCCTCCTTCACTGGAATCAACATCTCCTCCACTGAAAATTAAAAATAAATGAAATAAATGAAAATGAATGCAGCAATTAGTCTACACCCTTTGGATTCTGCTCAATCCTTGATCACTGTAATTAAGATTAATTATCACTGATATTTACTGACAAAATCAGTTATTTATTTAGCGTCACATAAAGCTATACTTAAAAATACCTTCAGTAGTTTGTTCTGATTGTGTTCGATTGCGAAGCGGAGATTCTGGAAAAAAAATGAAAAAAAATGCAAAGATTCATTCAGTAATTGTAATGGAATAGTCGAAGCTGATAAGTAATTAATTAATTATATATTGTAATTATAAATATGATTATTATTGTATTAAATAATTAGTAATCATATTACATATAAGTAAATAGTGACAATAATTATGATAAGTAATTATATTACATTAGAAGATAAGCAATTATACTATACTATAATTACTGATTAGTAATTATAAGTGAAACTGCTTGTATCATTAATTACTTAATGCACTTAATGTTGATATCATGAAAATATTCTATTATGGCGAGACATTTATTAAGTATACTTTTTCTTTTTAAGTTTTTTAGTACTTTTTTCTAGCAAACATGATAATTAATTGCTTCATAACTTACTTTTGACTGATGAAGTAGGTCGAGTTGATTGCTCCGGTACTCCTTCGCGACTATTTGTTAAACTTGCTTCTCTTTCTAAACGTTGTTTTCGTATTGTGTCAGTCTTGGGTGGACTTTTTGAAGAAAATGTACTTTGAATTAAATGTCGCTTTGGTGTTGTTTCTCGACTACTTATTCCACTTTCTGAATGTTGTTTTCGTCCTGTTCTCTCAGTTTTCCCAGGTTGACGTTTCGCTACAGGTGTAACTCGTGTTGATCGTTTCGGTGTTGTTTCTCGACTAACTGATGAATTTGTTCGGCTTTCAAGATGTTCTCGTCTTGTTTTCACAGTTTCCACAGATGAACTTTTAGTCGATATAGCTTGAGTTGAACGTTTGGGTGTTGTTTCTCGACTATTTATTGAACTTGTTCTACTGCCTGAACGTTTTCGTCGTATCTTCCCAGTTTTTGGTACTGAACTTTTGGTCGAAGATGTAGCTCGAATTGACCGTTTCGGTGTTGTTTCCCGACTCGATGATGAATTTGTTCTGCTTTCTTCTAGATATTCTCGTCCTATTTCCACAGTTTTCGATGAATTTTTAGTCGATATTACTCCTCGGGTTGAACGTTTCGGTGTTGTTTCTCTGCTACCTACTGAGCTTGTTTTACTTCCTGGACGTTTTCGTCGTATCTTTTCAGTTTTCGAAGAACTTTTAGCCGAAAGGGTAAGTCGAGCTGAACGTCTCGGTGTTGTTTCTCGACTATGTGGTGGTGTTCCACTTTCTTTCAAACCTTTCCTTGAAGTCATCTTAACTTCCTTAGGCGATAGCGATGACAGTTTCGCTGCTGAAATTAAGACTTTATCTTTAAAAGCTCTGTTGGTTTCATGTAAATTTTAAACAACAAGAATGGAACAATTATAATTCTATTAGCCCATTTCTTTTAAATTTCAAGCACGTCAGTGAGTGAAAATAGTTATAATACCTTTTGCTGCAGAACGAGTAAGCATTTGATGTGATGAAACAGATGCCTCACTGTCTGAAAAGTTAACAATTTAAATCTACCATTTCAAACAAAAATAGAATTTCAGAATCCATACCTAGTCCGTCCGACACACACAATGAAATGGTTTTTACAATTATGAATAGTAATATATGGCAAAGATTCAATAAACGTGTACCAGAACTCGTTGACCGAAATGAATCGCTAGAAAAGGTTCGAATCTTAGCGTCACCTATAAAAAATACAGAATCAATAAGGATCAGAATTTCCCACGATATTATCTATTATTAAATTGCTTGTTCTAGAGTTCATTTAAATTCAGCTTACTTCTATAAAATTAAAAGTGGCAACTCAAAGATAACAGTTTCTTAACTATTTTGATTATATGAACTCGAAAAAAAATAAACATAACATACCTATATGTTTTAATCTGCGTTCCCTACGTTTCCTAGAAGGACTTACTGGTTCAGAAAATTCCTCTTCTGCACCTGAAATAAAAAATTAAGAAAGAAGTTAGAATTTAAATTACTGTTTTATAATATAACCATTATGCATAATAAAATATTTCAAATATCTAACTGAAAATTGTAGTAAAATTTGCATATTTTTATTCAAAATTACTAAAAACTAATTTACTAAGCCCATCACAAATTATACTTCAAATAAACAAAATAAATGAAAATATTGGTAGCATGTATACTGTAATATTGTCATATACTGTGATCAATATACTGTCATGTATAATATATATACTGTAATACAGCAGAAAGAATTACTTTTATCAGTGGATGAAGTTTGCTCTGATATTTTTGCCCGCACGATTGGAATTGGTAAATACGCCTTCTTATCTGCAAAACATCTGATTACTAACATTTGACTTTAAGACATAATTGGAACATTATTAATAAAAACGCTGAAGTATATGATGGAATCATTTTACATTTGAAAGTTTACATTTGCTAAATTTCTTTTATCTTAATTATTGTCTTTCAAGTCAGATGTTAAATTTAGTTCACAAATAGCTATCAAATTAAATGTATACCATTGAAACTTACATGCTCATTAGTTGAAAATCAAATAATATAAGTAAAACATGATAACTTGGAAAATTTCAGAATTTATCAAAATCCTAGAAATTCAAACAATATTGTGAAGTACGGCAGCGGAAAGTTTCAGAATTTACCAAATCCTAGTTAGAAAAGTAAATATCCGCTTCGTCACTAGTCCACAAAATCCGAAATTCAACAATATTACCTTCTGCATCATCCAGTTTTTTGCATGCATTACTTGCTAGTATCATTTCAGGATTAACCATAGGATTTTTGATTTCCGTAAATGTTGGATCAGTTTCATCTTCCTCCTCATATGAAATCTGTTTTTTCTGCAGCGAGTCATCATTCATAGTTGATGCGATTTCGTTACTTTTCAGCTCAATCTTCGCTACTTCGCCAGTAGTTAAAGAATCTGATCGCTTTTTCGACACTGGAGAGACTGTAACTTCAAAGGCACTAACATGTCTGGAGATTCTGGTGGAAGTAAATACGGAAGAAGTACTTTCACGAAGATCATCATCAGCATATTGCATATTCCTGAGTTGTCCCTCCTGAGCAGCTACATCCAATGAATTATCTGGATCACTTTGCTCTTCGTAACTGACAGACAATGGAGCTGAATAACTTTCCTGCTGAACTACGATATTTTCATTTTTCGATGGCTCAATTTTATCATCATATAGATCTTTTCCTTTTTTTTGCTCCTCAGAATAGTGTTCCATTATTCTTTCCGAAACTTTATCACTTCTTTCCTGATATTCTTCCATAATATCCGAATCATTTTGTTCCTCAATCGATATCTGATGCGAATTTTCTTGATCTGTAGCACTACCGGTAGATTCACTTTTTTTGCCTTTATCTGACAAAATTTTCAGCTTATCCTGCAGTTCTAAATGTTTCTTCGATAAAACTTCCTCGTTCATGTCCGTAAACTGAAATGCATCCTTTAAAAAAAATATAAATTTGAACCAACTGAGCAAGAATGAATTTTTTTAAATCAGTTTAATGAGCGTGTCGTACTGGAAAATAAATACTATATAGCATAGTAAAAACTTTTCCAATATCCCGGTATTTTCGGGAATATTGGAAAAATACCTTATAACGTGTAGTGAAATGGGAATCAAAAATTTATCCTTCCTGGCACGAAAAATATCAATTCATATTTTCGCTAGCTAACGAGAATTAACATTTCAATTCTAGGCAAAATAAAGAAAAAGTTACCGAATTCTGAACATCTAAAGCATCATCATAGTTCCTTTCGGGACCATCACCTTCACATTTTTCTTCTTCCACTTGACTAGTATTTGAAGTAATGCTGGAAATTAACAGTTGAAATAGGCTTTTACCCAACATAGCCTTCTGTTTTTCGTTTTTATTCAGTAAACTTCATGTAATATCAAAACTGAAAATAAGCCTGTACCTGTCACCAGATATGAATGAGTTCGGAAGGTCGAAGCGAAGACTTTTAAACTGCGAATCTGTTGCTGAAACTTGTAGAAGTTATCAAACATAAGTCTACAGAAATACCAAAGTCTCTTTAAAAAAATTCATGTGCAGCAAACAAAATCTATTTTAAAATTTCAGAATTAAAAAAGTTTAATTTTAACAAAAGAAGAATACCATCAGCTGATGCATTCTCATGCTGTCGTTCTTTCCGGCTTTTCAAAATAGAGGACGGTAATGGAATTGGAGAGAACTGATCAGACAACAATGATGTAAATGATTCTTCTGGTGCGTAACGACGTCGCGGAGTAGGCGTTTGTAGCAAACGGTGAACATTTTCAAGATTCTCTCGAGGCAAAATTCTGAAATATAATTATTTCGGAAACAATAATTTGTTTGTGAAAAGCTAAATTCGAATCATAGGAACTATGACACAGTTAAATTTTAGCGAAAATTTATGAAATAACCTTTCGTAATTCGAAATACGTCTGTCATACACGGGACTTGTAGAGAGATTAGAAACTTTTGCAGTTTCTAACTCAGCTGATTTGGGGACTACACTGTGCAGTAGTTGTCGCGGTGTTGCTAATACTTCACGTTTGTTATATCTTAAGAAAATACATCAAGAATTTATCATTTATTTAAAAAAGAAAAATACATACAGCTGACTAATACAGTATACAGTATTAATTATTATTAAGGGCTCCTGAAATAACAAGTCTGACTAATAAGTATACTTAAAAATCCATAAAGTTGATTAATGTAGTATACAGTACAATTACTATTAAGGATTCCGGAAACAACAAGTTTTGAAGAATAAGCCCTTGCATTACGAGTTATTAAAAAGAAATAAATCTATGAATTTATGAAATTTCTTCTTTAAAATTTATAAAAAAAAAATTCGCAACAATTAAGAAATAACTTTGAGTGGAAAAATAACCAACCTCATAGCTGATGATGATAAATATGGATGATGCATAGGTGCGTGCTGGCTGAATGCTATATTTCTCACTTTTCTGCTACCATCTTAAAAATTTTACTTTTTTTCAATTAAATTTTTTTCCAAATTTTCCTTCCCATCAAATTTCCAATTAAAAACTTATTCCACACCTGAATTTTGTAGAGTTGGAAAAACACTACGTGAAAATGTTTTATCAGTCTGAATTACTGGAAAGTCTTCCAAAATCTTTGTAGTCCAACGATCACAACGATCCACTAAAATTCCATTTTTTGGCTTTTCTGGCTGAAAATTCAATCCAGTATTTAGCAATAAATTATTTCATTTATTTATCCTTCATCAAGCGATCAGATAAATAAAACTTACAGTTTAAAAACTTATTTGTACATTGAAATATTTTAATTTTTGCAATATATCTGTAATTAAACTTATCGGATTTTAAAATTCATTAATTTTAGTGCATATCACTAAAACTATTTACCGGCAAAAGACGAGCGAACATTTTGCGTCTCAAGCAAAAACGATTCCATTCACGAATTCCGTTAGGATTTTTCAATAAGCTCTCTAAAAAAAAGCCTGTCACAACAATGCACAGTCGTCAAATAAATTTATGAAGTAAAAATTCAAATTTTTACATTTTTTAAGTCTTCAAAAGAAAAATTATTGATGTACGTCCACTGATTAATAAATGTAATAGTATATTTGCTAAAATAATATCTAAAATATCACACACTACCTTTTATAAATTCAATTTCTTTCCTGTTCAGAAGCGAACGTTTCATCAGTTGTTCAAGCTCACAAACTTCCGGTTCTTCCGTTTTTTTGTCAGCAATTCTAGTTTTTTCACGTTTGGCCGGTGGTTCCTAGAAGCATTAAAGCATGCTTTTAGTTTTTACTTACTTGCAAGGAAAATATATTTCTACAAAAATTACTCAAAATAAATATATATCTGAGGCTGTGCAAATGGATGATGAAGCCATCATTAACATGATGATAGGGAAATTGAAAATTTGAAAATAATTGAAAATGTTTAATAGCTATTGTCGACAAGCAAACAAATAGAACATTAAACTATGTTCTTCATAAAACACTTAAAAATTTAAATCAAAAATCGTGTGTGGGACTTTAACAACACTGTTAGCAAATTGCAACTGACTTTTAACTCATTCAATGCATTAATTACCAAAGTTCAAAATTTAGCAGTTTGATGACAATTTGCCAAAAAATTTAAAATTCCAATAGCATACAGAATAGGCTGAAAACATTGCTAGTCACTGCTGTCGCATGGAAGTAAACAATGAGTGCCACATATTAATTGAAATTGTTTTTTGTGTCACCTAGCAGCTTGACATACAACTTCAGAAATAACACAGCAGGGTGAAACAGCTGCCAACAATGAACCTATCATAATCAAATATAGAAAATACCTCCAATCCGCTGTCATATCTCCAATTTGTTTCTATCTGATCACATATCGCTTGATTTCTATACGGAAAACGCCATTTAAAACGATCAAAAACTTTCGGCTCCTAAAATCCAATATCAATTTCAATCTAATCTATTTCAACAAAAGCTAGAAGTCTTATTTAAAACATTCCATTCTTACATGCTCAAATCAAATAATTCATTAATTAAAAAGACGAAAAATCATTAACATCCACAAATAATTGATGTTTTTTCCAGTAGCTCCAATAAAAATTTTGATTTATTAAAACCACAACAAACCTTTCCCAAAATATCATCATAATCAAGCAGAAAATATCCTATCAGCTTTTGCTTTGATGTTTCAGTGATTTTCATTGCAAGCGTAGCCGAAAGTAGGGCCTAAATTGTAAATCTTTTAAAAAAATATGACCTAATTGGGCTAATTGCAAATCCACAGAGGCTACTGATAATTTATTGTTGCTAGCATCAGCAAACTTTCTTCGTCAGTTTGAATAGAGCTGTATTAATTTTTTAGTTTTTTGTCGAACTATGCCAAGATAAATTATACAGTAGCCTAAAGCAAATCGATGATGGAGTTGCTGCTCATTTAGTCAAATATCATTTAACGACTCGGCTTCAGCCTACGCTAAAAGCTGATTACTTGCTACTGAAAGATGATATTAAGCATTGGAAGAATCATTTTGCATAGTTATTAAAATTCAAAAATGAACTTAATGAAACGAATTTTGAACTTACTCCAATTGAATTCGGTGGATACCATTCTTCAGCAGTTAAACCGCACCAAAAGCTTTCGCCAGGACAAGCACTTTGCATTTCTTCTAGCAAATTTATTATATACAGTTTATTGCTGAAAGGAATGATGATAATGGTAACGCCAGAAAACAACGATTTCGGTGAAGTGAAAATGAAGGAACCGACAGATCTTCCCCTCCTAAATTAACCCACTGATTAGTCAGTAGAAATCTCAAAAGCTTTTGTTCGTCGAACTATAACCATGTTAGTCTACTGGAACTGGAACTGAATGTTAGTCTACTTAACTGGAACATAATACATTGATGCCTAACAGAAATTTTTGTGAGAGCGAAAAATAAAAATACGCAGAAAACAAACAAACGAGAGAGTAAAAAAAATCATTAATGAATTGTTCATCAAAATTTAACCACTGAACTTACCCGGGAGCTAAACGTTCTTTACGTTTATCCACTTTTGCTTTCATACGAGCATTAAGAGCAGTGTAATTTTTTACTGGAAGTAATCCACCATGATGAAAAAGAAACACAACATTTGTGTAGAAAACCAAATTTCTAGATGCCATCATATTATAATTTGTAGTAGTAGCTTCGGCAACCATTCCTGCGAAAAAAATTTGTTTCGCAATATTCATGCGATATTTACGACATTTCGCGATACGATATTTACCGATAAGTAATATTTTGCGATATATTTTATATGAACAATAATTTTGAAAATTTGTTTCGAATAACAGAAGAAATTATGTTTTTCAGAAAATATACAAATTTTTTCTTGGCTGATCACTAAAGAGATTGTGCGTGCAAATGCATATTAAAAAAAAAAAAAGAAATTAACAAACTTGAAGGTACTCTTTTTGAAATTTCAGCAAATAATTCAGCAGCACAATGAAAAACTGATGCACTATTTCGTAACCAGCACATGTTTGCAGCCGATAGCGTTCGAGGAATACGATCAAACAATGGCTCTGCTAAAAATCAGTGCTAATTAATTGCAAAACAAATTCTAATGAGATGATAAATGCATATGATCAGTGTCATCTATGCAATTTCAAATGACTCTATTTATAATAAAATATCCAGGAAACAAACAAAACTTCTGGATCTGATGCTGCAAGGGATATTAGAAGCACCCATAATCCAAATCTGTTTTTTCTATTTTGCACAGACGTTTCATCAAATTCCAAAATAATTTTTTGAATTTTTTTATATTTTCACTTAAAAACTCTCGCAGTTCACAGCATCTTACATGTCGAATCGGAAATATGACGTGAAAGATGATGTAAAAAATATGACGTAAAATATGACGTAAAAGCTTACAAAGTTCATCGAATTTTTGTTTTGCGTTAACAACTTCTTTCCATATAAGCGAACCGATCTGATGGATGCTATCGTAATTTGGACATGTGAGAATATATTTTTTGAGTGTATCGCTGATTTCACCGTGGAACAGCAATGATGAAATGATTACTGATTCCTGATTATTTATAAAATTCGATTATTACAATCTCTCTCAGAAATACTTGACTCATAAATTCATTCAATATTCAGATGAAATGAAATGATTATTAACTGGAGAGTAGTACTACTAAACTAGTGCTGACACTGTAGTCTTGGCCTCTTGCGGTGAGAAAATTACGTTGAATAACCTTGATGGATTCTACCTCAATAGATTCTTAATGATTCTCTTAATGATTCTTAATGTTGGATTCTACGTTGGTGGATTCTTAATGATTCTACCAATTCTCAAACATTTCATTCATATTTTAATAAAGAAAGTCCCATTCCTTGAAAATTGACATAAGTGTAAAAGCAAGTTTTCAATTATTTTGAACAAATTTTAAAAAGAAAAATACATTTTCTAACGGCACTGTTGATATTTGACTGCTCTCCGAAATATCCAAAGGTGTTTTTGCAAGACCAACTGCATTCAAATATGTACAAGCAAGATCAGACTTCTGTCCCATTGCATCTTCGAAATTCTCATCAAGCCATTTCAGTACCTAAAAATCCCCATTGCAGTTGGCGCATTTATGACCGAGCAAACAATTTCAAAGTTTTTAAGTACTTTAAGTACTTTTGAAAGCTCTTTAACTTTCAAGGTTAAAACTATCTCTACGCAGTTCCTATATTTAGAGCCAAAGGACAGGAGAAATTTGAATAGCTTATCATCAGTAAGCTGATTCATCAGTATCTCTAAAAAGTTATATATTGACTTCATTAATTAATCTTATTAGTGTAAATGTAAAAAATCTTTCCAAATAAAATAAAAAACATCTTTTCAAATAAAATTCACTTTTCATTCGCTCGCTAAATTTGTGAAGCTATCGGAGCACATAAAGAGTAAAATAATGCTTAAAATATGTTTTGCAAAAATTCGATTTTTTTTTCCTTGTAATTCTTTCACTTATAAAAATTTTGAAGGAAATAATGGAAGGAACTTACAACTTTTTGTATTGACTGTACGGATATCGTAAATTCCCGGTTGGCATTAAATGCGATGATTTCGAATGAATATGATGGTGCGAATATAAAAAAATCGTTTGTTTCGCTGTACGGACTTTGGTGCTGCCAGATACCAGAATAATTTATCAAATAGTCCTAGAAATTTAATTTATCATGAAGAACTTTCTTGAAAATTGTTAATTATTCAGATCTTATTTTCAAATTAGTCCTGGGATTCATACCAACTGCTTAGTAAAACCAATATAGTCTACCCCTAAGAGTCTAAGGAAAAATAATAATGGAAATGTAAAAAACAGGAAAACTTGCAAGACAGTTTAACTGATCATTGATGGTCGGTAGTGTAAACAGTGACAAGAAAGGGTTAAGCTGCAGAAATGATTCTACAAAACTGACTTGTCGAGGCAAACGTTTGTAATAATAGGCATTTAAATCAAAAAGTGCACCCTAAAAAGTTACTTTTTCAAACAGGTTCATAAATCAAAATGAATGTGTAATATGAGATTAATCGGAGTTATTTAGTATTACTTTAAAATTTATTCAATATTATCAGGCAACAAGGTAAATTCAATGCGCAGTTCCCGCTAAAATACAGCCTTGAATGTAATGAAAACAGAAAGACGATCAAAAAACCGGAAATGAATTTCAAGCTTGATTTCTCTTAGTTAATTACGTCCGTTAGTTATCAATTAACACCTCCACAGAGTTCTTTGTGGTTTTCCAAGTCATTAACAAACGGGAAGTATCAATCATATTTGCACGTAGAAATGATTCCTCCACCGTTAATCTGTAACAATGCATGCTTTTAAATTTTCAGTAGTATCATTCATTTTTCCAATTTCAATCGCTTACCGAAAGATGAAATAACATACTGCTAATATTATCCAGAAGCAAGAATTTTCTGGAAAATTCTCATTTCCCCGCCAACCGGAATACATAATAAAACAAATCACTCCGGAATTAAGATGGAAATACTATCCCACCCTTTTATCAATTTAAAATTTACCGTTCCGAAATGCTATTCCTTACACTATGTTCTCTAGAAGACGCTGATACAATAGTTCGAAAAGAAAGCCATTCGCTGCACTTTTCAGGATACCACTGTAAAATTATTTCATAAGCATTTATGAAGTAGTTGCGAATAAAATAATGAATAAAAAATAAACGGAAATAAATGAATAAAAAAATCTCTTACCGTCAAATAATTCATAATGATTAAATCATTGAAATTCCATTCATTACAAGGGCGTCCTTCATCACTCGGAAAATTAATCACAAATAATATCACATGCGGATTTTCCAATTTTCTGAAAGTTATTGTCGACAGATGACTTGAAGAATCTCAAATGAATCAGACTGAAAAATCTATGATGAACTCCATTATTCTGTCTACAAATCAACCGTTCACAAAGGCATTCAAAAATCGTACACTCATCATATCATATGATAGTTGTTATTATTTATTCCCAATGTTTAATAAATGATGATATTAGCGATAAACTTAATTATTTATAAAATTATACCCTTTTGAATAAGCAACCCAGTGATATAATACAGAGCATGGATCAGTGATAAACTTAATTAAAGCAATATTTGTAAAATTATACCCTTTAGAATAAGCGACCCAAAGATATAATACAGGGCGTGGGTCATCCATTGGTTCTTGGCATGAAAAGCCGTAAACTGGCGAAGATGAGTAATAATAAGATGCACTAAAAAAAGAACGAATTATTGAACATTTGAATTTTGCAATAATTTCCTGTCCCTTTTTCCTCTTTTGATGAGAATTTGTCGTAAAATGCTCTAAAAATTGCAGTACATGCATATTAATAAAGCATTTTATGCAATTTACTAATGCATAAAACAATAATAATTACAAATTATCAATTTCGGACGGCCGAAAAGAAGTGTTTCAGCGAGTTAATACCATGTGAATTTATCATTTTCGAGAAGGTAATGTATATTTCCTGTGGTGCACACAATCTTGCTGTCATTTAAAAAATAGATTAAGTATCGAATACATAATTACTCCTAAAAAATTTGGTAAGTAATTACGAATACTTTCAACTTAATGGGCAAATATTCAAATATTTTAATAAAAAATCAGATCTGTTTATAGTGGTATAAACTTACTCATTGCCATTAACAAGATTAACCGCAATGAAAGCACCACAAGAAAAGCCGATGACAACTGTTTTGCATCGTTCCAAGTAACTTATTGCCGTGACATGTATTTCATCTGAAATAGAAAAATTACCGAAGTACCATAACTTAATAGAAATATATCCATATGAATATTTTGTGTAAAATAACTTGTACGGAAAACTGTGCAAAAAAAATTTCGCAGATTTTCCGTAAAAAAAATTTATCAAGCTGATGATATAATTCGGCTGCTTACTGAACTCATTTTGGAATCTTTTAACTAAGAGCAATACGAATTTTTCAATGACAATGATTTTTAAATCCTTCTATCCATTATTTTATGAAATTGAATTAGAATCCATATGAAACGTATGAATCTATGAATATGAATCCTATAAATCCACTGAAAAGACCTACCAACACTAACGGGATATATTGCACCATTATTAGCCACAAAATTAAATCGTCCATCAGAAATATAAGATTCTGCAAAAAAAAAAATAAATGAACACATTTTTACATGCCTAAAAGTTCTGCTATCAAAAACATCTAAAACTTTTTTTGAAGTGACCAAGGTGTATTTTAATATGCCTTCTTCAACTCCTTAGTCTCAATGTTTCTGAAACAAAATTTAAAGAACTACAGTGAATGATGGGCGCAAGTTTATTTATCCTTCTATCTTTTATATTGATTTATCGAAACAACAAATAGATTTGTTCATTTCATTACATTTTATTCAAAATCACTCAATGCTGCACTGCAAACTTACTGCATAAATTGCTAGAGAAAGGTGGTTTTCGTAATTCTGGATCAGTTACATTTGGTAAATCAATGCCAAGATGTAACAGAATACAATCACCTCCACAGGTACCAACTGCTACGAGATGTGAGAAATTTTTTAAATTCTCATGCAAATTTTCAATTTCACTTTTTTTCGTTGCATCCAAAACTGTCACAACTTTAGTGATCTGAAAATAATTCTTTCAACTGTAGCACGAAATGAAATTTTAAAAATTCCAGTACTTGTTTGGGACTTAACAATTGTAAGAGGAAGCTTTCCAAACAACAGGAAAACAGATGATCATGCTTCAAAAAACTGCTTCTAAATGTTGTTTTTTTTTTTTTTTTTTAAATTTCCCCTAATATATTCCTTTGAATAATTAATTATAATTAATTGCTATCTTAATAATACATTTTGAAATGAATCAAACCTTTCTGCGTATTGATATTTTTTTAACAATCCTGCTAATTTTCACGCTGTAATACGCCAGAAAATATTCTTCATTTTGTTCATCGTTCACTGCCACTATCACACCTAAGCTTCCGTCTAAAATAAAAATTTATACACACACTATTTAGACATTTCATTTCTCATTTCCGATTTAAACAGAATTTGTGAAATAATTCACCTATGAATATCCAACAGCAAACATCTCAAGCTTCCTTTGATGAATAACCAAAAGCCTTCTTCTTCATCATGGGATCATGATTTATTATGAACAGAGTGTAAGAAGGAAATGCTTGTAGTCTAATGAATCTAATAATTTACCTCGAAATGGCAGACTGCAAGCATCGACAATAGTACAGGCATTGCGGAATCCACAGGAATATAATATTGGTGATTTATGGTAGATCTTACGCATCAATATACAGTTTTTCCGGATGATACAATACCAGTCTGTGTATTCGCCTGAAATTTTTTATTAAATCTTTTCTTTTTTTGCAAAATTTAATTTTGAAAATTTAAATTTAAATTTGTTTTGTCTTAGAGAAACCTATTCAAATGAACTAACTTCCACACCGGAAATGATCCAGTAATTCATGAAATAAATTTCCATCTCAAAAATGCTAAAATTTATAGCAGGATAATGATAACATAAGGAATTTCGAACTTTTGAAAAGTTCAGTTCAACATTAGTTGGTTGAAAACTTTTTACTACAACTTATCAAATTTCAAATCAGCCAAAATCGATTGTCACCTTGCTGCGTCAAAAATTTTCCCCATACGTCGTCTTTAGCTTTTTCATTGATCACTTTAACTTTCTTCACTACACCCCGCTGTTTTAGCATTGCCTTACTGTAATTGATAAAATCGAAATTGAATTATTTAAATTAAAAAATATGCCACAATGTCAATCCCTTACGTATTAATAGAATCTTTTTTCTGATGCAGAAATTATTCTGTAAAGAAATAAGTTTTTATGTCAAAATTGACATGGGCATAATAATATAATAATACTGTATTGAAGTGAAGAATTTATGTCAAAATTGATACAATGATAACCTTTTACATCCACTCAAACTTTCTAAGCACAACAAACTAACGATGAGAAGCAAGACAAATTCAAGTCCTGGCTCCAATCCTAGTGAAGTCTTTAGGCCTTTCGTTGATTCTTTTAAGTTTTACCACTGAAACTGTAATTCTCAATAAATTAACGATGAGAAACGAGCCAAATTTAAGTGCAGGTTTCAATCCTAGCGAGGCCTTTAGGCCTTCCGCTGATCCTTTTAAGTTTTATCCTTAAAATTATAATCCGCGCGGTACCAAAAAAACCTCTCGGTGAAATTTAACATCGATGATTAACGTCGATGAAATACTACTGATTTTGTGTACACATATTAGTTGCAGCAGAGATTGAAAGTAATGTATAAAGAGTATTTAGAACTGAAAGGCAAAAAAAAAAGCGCTAAGAATTAAATTGAAAAAGAAATCTAATTCGCTACACATAGAAGAAAGAGTATGTGTAAATAGGATAGCAGCTGCTAGTAAAAAATGTATGAAAGAAATGTGTGTAACTGTGAAGGATTAAGGAAAATTTTTAAATTGAAATTTGTAAATTTTAAAAAATTCCTGTAAAAAAGTTAAACCACCTTGCGAATAGAATAGTTGTTAAATATTTATAAGTTATATATAACTTAAAAGCATGTTGATTCCTGAAAAAGTTACCTATAGGTATTTTGTGGTTAATTACTTATTGCTACTAGCATACATACTACACAAACCTTTGTTTTTCAGTTCTTGAAATTTGAAACGATCTTACTGATTTCTAATAACACGTACAAATTTCAAACGTAAAAATTCAAACGTAAAAAGACGTCATGTACATGGTCTTATCAATTTCTAATATCACGTACAAATTATATTCAAAGTAAAAAGACGTCATATACATGGTTTCTAATATCTAATATCATGGTTTTCTAATATCACATAAAAACTACATTCAAAGTGAATCGACGTCATGTATATTTCTGCAAAACATTTCTGTAATCTTATTTAATATGAGAGCAATTTATGGTTTGTATATCAGAAGTACGTGTAAGATGACTGATTGCACGTGTGTCAAATGTCAACTGTCATTATCTTCATTGTACTCAATAAAATTGTTTGAATGCTTAATTGTGAACCATTGGTACTTTTTTGAAGTAGTGTTAATCGGTTGATTGAACGATATTCAGGAGTATTCATTCAGGATATTTAGGAATGAATTCATTGGATCAGACTTCATTTTACCAAATCCACAATGATATTAATGAAAGTATTTTATTTAATTTAAAATCATTCAAAACATTATTTTGCTTAGTCTGTTCGTTGTTCTTATTTTAATTCAATTCATTTATTCCATTCTGTCAACTTTTCTAAAAACTAAATTTTCTTGAACTTTCTAGAAACTAAATGATCGAAATGATTAATGCTTAGTTCAAATAGCATTATGTTAATAAGACCCTAATCTAACTGTAGTGTGTGTTGTTTTGCTTAAACGATCAATGCAATTTCAACAATGGGCTCATACTACCATTGAAAAATTACCAGTAATTTGTGAAGAAACTGAAAAAAACATAATATTTCAAGTAAACGATATGATTGCCGCTGTTCAGGATCAGGTATTTTCCTAAGATTGTCTAAAAATAAAAAAAAAAATTTTTTTTTAATAAATTAATTGAATTTAATTTATTTGAACAAATGGACACAGCATATGTGACAAAATGCAAATGTTAAATACTTTGATCTACAACAACAATTTACTAATTAATATCAATTAATTGCAGCAAGATTGGGGTATTTTTAATATAATTAATGTCAACTAATTGTAGAAATTTCATCTAACAAAATTTGAAAAATTGAAAATGCCTTTTCGTAGACATCAATACCTGGAAATTTGAATTTTCATCACTTCTTCATCACATTTTCCTGGGGTACAATTATGCTTATCGGATACTATTTCATGTACTTTCAAGGTTAATTGTTAAATGATCAATAATTCTGTTCATTCGGTGAAGTTTTTTAAATCGTTGATATTTTTAAAATTACCATTTTCATTATGATAAATTTATTTTGGAATATTTTATTGTGATTTGATGAGAAAAAGCATATAGTGTGAAACTTTTTTGAAATTTAAAATTTTTCTTTCAAAATGAAATTTGCCTTATATATTCCTTCATAAGTTACTCAAACTACTCGCTGAGTATTTGTTTTAAGGATCGATAATTTTACCGTTACTTCTGGATTTTTTCATTGATACATCATCAGCTATACTACTTGCTTATATTATTATACCAGCAATGCTTTATTTTAATTTATCAAAATATGAAGAATTTAGTCGAAAATCACGATTCATTCTGCTTCTTGCCACATCATTTCAAGTATTTCAAGAATGCTAAACATTTCGAAAGAATTTTTTCAAATCCAATTAATTACTTTTTTACTTATAGCCATACAAATAAGTTAAAAAATCAAATAGAATAGATATTTAGGACAGAAAAAATAATTTCCAGATCATCATTTGAACAGCTCATCATTTAATTGTTTATTTTTCCCAAATCTTTATCTCAAGTTTTCAGGGTCTATTAGTAGGCTTCCTGTTAAGTAACTGTTCAACAATAATTCCTTTACCGATCGAAGTTATCAATATGTTGTTCATCTCAGTGGTTTCTCGAATTTTGGGTCACAAACTTAAAAATAATCGACAAACATACTTTGGTTATATTGATGGCTTTGGATTCATTGTAAGTTGAAAAAAAAAAATCCTCATGTGTTAACCAAATGGTCTAAAATATATGGGCTAAATCTATATTTCAGCTAACACACATTTCTGTTTCTTATTTTTTTCGCTTTCTTTTATCCATCTTTTTATTCAATCTATCAAATGTGTTGTGATATTGAGATTTCTGGGAATGAATGAAATTTAATCCATAAAATTTCAGTTTCTCGTCAGCATTGGCTATATCATACGGTATTTAACAAAAGCTTATTTATTTGCAACTGCTTCAACTGTTTTGACGTCACATGTTATCATTCAAATCTACATGCGTCGAGTAATGCAGGTGTAGTGAAATTTAACAGTGTTTTAAAATGACAACTTTAAAACATCATTAAAATTAGCATGAAATTGAAGTGAAGCTTGTTTTTTTAAATTTTATGGTAAAAAAATTTACGTTTTTATTTCAAGCCGACTTAATGCTCAAATTACGGATAAATTCATTAACAAATTTGCTATTAACAATTTTTCACTTGAATAATTATATTGGATCTTTAGTAAACTCAATTTTTAAATTGACAGTGTTTGAAAAATATTAATTAAAAAGAATTTGGATTGAAATAAGGAAAATGGAATTTGCAAGTTTACCGAACTTTAATTAATAAATGCAAATTTTAAATCACGATGCAAATTCTTAAAGAGTTTAATTAATACCAATTGAAATTGCAACACGAATTCATCAATCATATCTAATTAGATACAAAATGAAATAGTTTAATCTAGATCACTCAATTTCTTAACATACGATAGTTCAAATAAGTTTTTGAATTGAGAATAAGAAAGATCAAGCAAAATTTGCCCACTTACATGTGAGATTAAAGCTTTTTTTGAAATTTAAATCAAATTGCAATCCTTGGTACATCTATCTCATCAAGTCAGCTATTAAATCATAAATGTGAAACTTCTTCGTTCAGTCTGATCTGCGTCCCTCTTATGTGCTACTACTGATGACAACATTATCAATTTATTGTCAAACTTTGATTCGAATGCTATTTGGCCAATACATGCATGCAATTGGAAATCGCTGACAATAAATAATCTTTCCTATTTGTAAATGATTTTACAAAAGAGAAAAAACAAGATGATTTTTAATAAATTACAGACGTCATTTTATCTTTCTTTTTTTGTTTAACTCTCTCCACACTAATTACAATTTCTCTGCTCCTTTTCTTCTAATCATTTCGTTGTTCAGTTTTGAAATTGTTGCTTAAACAAACTTTACTAAAATTTAAGTCGTTTGATTCATTCGTTGCACTTTGGCGCTTCAGGTATGAATAAATTCAGGTGAACAGTGTCACCTTAGGAAAGATTTGTATTATTACTAACAATTTTTTTTTTCAGATTTGTTGAATTTGATGTGTTTTTGAAAGATTCTAGTAAGTATTATTTGAAAGGTTCTGAAAAGATATTCAATTAAATTTTATTTGGTTTTTTTTTTTTTTTTTTTTAAATGAAAACGAAAAGAAGCAATAAAATTTTTATTTGATAAATTTTGAAAGAACATTCAAATGTTCATACGGTAAAAGAATTGGAAACTTTTTTTTTCATTTTCACTAAATAGGTTGGAAGAATGGCTGATATATAATTTGTCACCCATTGATAGCATAATGATTTGTTCGAAACAATCATAATACTGCAAAATGCAATCATTTTTTCTATCTCATTCGATAAAAACTGTAATTAGTAACAGGTAATAAAATAGTAAAATAATAATAATTAATAGCAATAATAACAATAATAGTGATAGTAATAATTAATCAGCGATAATTGGTTCAACAGTAATTAGTAACAAGTAATAAAGCAGCAAAGTAATAATAATTAATAGTAGTAATAACAATAATAACGATAGTAATAATTAATCAGCGATAATTAGTTCCTGATCTTTGCGGCATTTGGTCCAGGATATCCATTGTCTTTTCATAACATGACGACACACAACTCGTTCTACTTCCTCCTCCTGATCTATCCATATATTTTTCATTCTATTCAACAATATTAGCTTCACAAATGAGTTTAATCAATTGCATCAATCAATTTTCAGCCTAAGCTAATAACAGTAACAATGCTAAATGTTAAAAAGTGTTTGTATGCTTTTGCAATATTTTTTCAAGCAATTCGTCATTCACTTCTTTGCTTAATTCCTTCTTTCATTAAAGGGCAACAAGTTCAAATAGGCATTTGTTTCTTCCTTCTTTTTTTTCCAAAGTTAAAAAAAAAAAAATTAAGAAAAAGAGCAAAAATGTTAAAAAAAAAGACGAAAAAAAAGATTCGAAAAAGTAAGCTAAACAATCTTTAAATATGTTTCAAGTGTTAAAACTTTTCTTTTCTATTTGTTTTTTTCTTCTCTTGTAAAGTTTGTCGAATTTAAATCAGTTCACGCCCCATATGTAATGATCAACATTCAACTTTCTGCATGAAGAGTATGATGATGATGATGACAATGATAATGATGAGATAATGATCATAATAACAATGATAACTATAACGTTATAACTATAGCGTTAATTTGACAAACACAACTGTTCCAAATGATTAAGTCGAATAAGCATCTGTCCATTTGTTCACAGCTTTAAAAATACCTGATTTCTGGTCACTAATGTTAATGCTACCCGAAAGCTTTAAAACTTTTGATATGTTAGTAGGAAATATCAAATTCTCAAATCGTCTCCGTCATAATTAAAATTTTTTAAAATCGTTCCTTCATTTTGTTTATTATTATTATTATTATTATTATTATTATTATTATTATTATTATTATTATTATTATTATTATTACTATTATTATTACTATTGCTTTTTTGCTCTTGTAGGTTAAAAAAATGTGAAACTAAGTCAAATTAATTTTGAATTGATTCATTCATCAGATAATGTTGGTTAGCTTTATTTGCTTATTAATTATTTCAGCTAAACTTAATTAATGGATAAGTATTTTCGACTATTTCTTGTTTTTCAAGTAATTAAGCAGAAGGAAAATAGAAAGAATAAATGAAATATTTTTCCACCCATTTCATGTCATTCCATTAAATTTCGCACTTTTTTGTTTGTTCTAATATTTTTGATTTCTTAAAATTTAATTTGACTAGAAAATAAGTAATCTATTGCGGATTGCTAATATACTGTTCATCTCTGGTTAAATGATGATAATATTGAATAGTCTCATTAGCATTTCAAATACTTCGTTTGTTACAAAAACTTTTATCAAAATTTATTCAAATTTACTCATCACTTTACCATTAAAACATCTGACTGATTTGCTAGACGAAAAAATGTCAACATTGTCAACACGCCATCATTATTCCAAACTATGCCAAAGTTGAAAAGCAAAAATTCGTCTTTCAGGTTTTTTTTTTTTTTTTTTTTTTAAATGAAGAGTTAACTTAAAGTTATTCCTGAATAAAGGAAAATTCAAAGTTTCAGCTTTTTTTTCTTGCCAAAGTCAATTATCTGACGCAAATACTTGTACAAAATTGAGAATTACTTTATTAAATTGAATTGTTTAATCAATCTGTAGTCATTTTCAAATTTTGCAAATTGTTTATTTAAAAAATTCAAATCGTTCATGTCCGTTTTCATTTCATACTAGCAATGAACTGATAATTATAATGTTGTCAAAGTTCCGTTTCTTTTTTTTAACTTCTATTTGATGATGAAGTTGTGGGGAATTGAGACAGAAAAGCAGCTGTTCGAAGCGATCGTTCAGAACTGTTCCCCTTCAAAATTCTATTCTTTCTTGTTCCAATAAATTTCCAATTTCATTAATTTTGTAATAAAATTTACTTAAATTCAATTTTCAAATACTTCCAAAATTTTCATACTTTTTTTTGGTTCTCCTAGAGAAGTAAGTTTTGTTTTGTATTGAAAAAAATAAATTATTAAAATATTTCTCTTTTGTAATTAAATTACAAATTTGAATTGTTTCATTTCGCTACTAAATTTGAAATTAATGGCTTCATTATTTTTGCTGATTGACAGTTGACATTTGACACTGATGTGGACGTCATTGTGCTGATAAGGAAGTTGCAAAAGCTATAAAGTCGTGAAATTGAACTTTTCAAAGTTTTTCCAGCATTATTTATCTTCTGGCACGTAATGTAAATTTTTTCTCTAATTTTTCTTTTCGTTTTTTAAAAAAGTAAAATCTTTTCGTAACAACTTTTTTTTTTTGAAAATTTATCCTTCAAAAAAGATGATAGAAAATTTTAGTATCATAATAAATCTTGTCTTTCATTCCATTGTAATCAAGTTCTCTAACTATGTCCAATTCAATCTATTATTTTTTTCCGATCATTTCAAAAAATAATTTCTCAATTTCTCTTTTGAACATTATTCAGTAATAAAACATAATGTTGAGGGATGATATTGCTATAAGAATGCATTACTAGAACAATAAATTAGCTTTAAATAATTAATTACACTTAAAATAATTGATATGCATCACTAAAATAATTAATTGTGCTTGAAATAATAAACATGTTTCTAGAATAATTATTATTTTCAGAATTATTATTTAATTATGTTATTATTTGAATAATTATTATTTTCATAAATTATAGAGACCATGTATAATGTGTAACTTTTATTCTCGTTAATTAACCCGAAACAATTGATCATATTTTGATAATTATTATTTAAGAAAATAGAATGGTAGCTAATAGTAGCATTTTTGAAATTAATTAAATTTATTTAATAACAATTTGGCATAACTATATTTGATTTCTTTTAGGTAGGCAATCAAAATGACCATCAATTACTAACAATAAATAAATTTTGGCAATAAAATTTTAAGTACTTTTTCTTTTGTGAGAATTTGTAAAGTTCAAATTTATCTGAAAATTGGAATTAAATAACATAAATTGGAATTAAATAACTCCGGAAAAAAAATAAACGAACAAATGGATTATAAGAATTTTGCTGCAATTAATACAAATCGTTTATGTACAAACTATTTTCATTTTGTATCTCTCTATTGCTTTGCTTATTAGCTATGCAGTAAGAAATATCATACTACACTTTCTATTCAAATAATTAGTATGTTAGTTGCAATAAAATAATTAGACAGGTATAGTTTTTCAAATGCATTTTGATGGATTCTTAGTTATGCAAGTTGCAATTAGATAATTAAGCAGGTACAATTTTGCAATTGTATTTTGATGAATTTGAGTATCGGCTATTTCTAGCGGCTAGTAATTGTTACACTTTGGACGACAAAAGTGTGTATAAGTTATAAATGAAATAGCTAGAAGTTTTGAAAAATTTCTTTAACATTTGTAAAATTATGCCAAATTTTTGTTCATTCTTTGCGTTTTAATATTTTAGTATATTTAATTTTAATAAGAAATGATTCAATGATTTTGATTTTAATAATTGCCCGTAAAATGATGCAGTAAGTGTTATTTTCATAAACAACTTGTAGATTTTGGATAAATGAATTTACTATATCTTATTGCTGAAATAGTTAATAAAATTATTTATTCCCTTGTTTCTCAGGGTTTTTAAAAAATCGAAAAATTGGAAATGAAATAATTCATGTCTGAAATGATTAAAATATCATTTCATTCTTCCAGTTGATTTCTTGATTGTTTTATCAGAAAATTGAAAAATAATGAAAATGAAACTTTTAAAAGAGTATATCGCATAGTACAGAAAATATCAAAGTAATTTAAAATGAAATAAAAAAGGAAAAGAAATAAGCAATTGCCTCGGGAAGAAATGTCAGTAAAAATGTCTATCATTCGTAATTGATTCCAAAGTTGTTTTCTTGCACAAATTGTCACATAGGCGGTCAAACGAAAATAATTGAAACGGGAAATGTCTGGATCCCAAGCAATGACTGACCACTCCCTTTACATTCCAGATCATTAATCAATTTGGCATTTTCGATTTTAACTTTTCCTTCCTCTTTCGCCATTATATTTCCGTTTTATGGCAGCAATAATATAGTTGTGAAGCAATAATTGAATAATTAATTAATTCCTTGAATGGAAGAACTTTAGTGAAAATTTTTTCAATTGAATTTTAAATTAAAAAAAATGATTTAAATTAAAAAAAAAGAATGACGCAATAAGTCTTTCCTTACCTTTTACTTCCGTAATTTGCAAGCTCTATAATTTTGCCTCTATTTGCTGTGCAAACCCATAGCATGATGGAAATTTAATTGGTCAGGAATTGGTTAGAAAGGTTACAAAT
>JBAMDO010000353.1:0-37310 GCA_037074765.1 Mansonella perstans | reverse complement strand
AAATTGTTATTTGAAATAAATAGCGATTGAAATTCTATAATGATTTGAATATTTAGTCAAACTGTTAGGTAATTTTGCCAATCACGCATCAACATTCTTTCCATCATTTAATTTCACTCATTTTTCATCTTATCCTTTTGTCACTACCACATCCAATTTTAATCTAAAATACCTCGCCGCAATTTAATTTAATTAAAATTAGTTAAATAATATAACTTTCCTTTACAAGCTTATTTTATAATTTTGAACAAAAAAAAAATTTTTTTTCTTTCTTTTCTTTTCTTTCTTTCTCTCCCACTCCTTCTCTTTCCATTTTTCTCCCTCTCTCTCTGTATTCTCCTTGCTTTTCAGTTGTTATTTAAAAATAAAAAATCAGAACTTATATAATTTTATCAAAAATTTCTATTCCGTTTTACTTTTCTTGTCTTAATCTTTTTTTCTTTTTTTTCTCAAACAAATAAGTTTTATCTTTTATTTTTGTAACAATTGAAACCTTTATCTTTTATCAATTTGACACTTTTGTCCCTTCAATCTTTTATCAATTAGACACCTTTATCTCCCTCTAATCTTTTATCAATTAAATTTTATCAACGTTGCGAAAATTTTTGATACCATCAATTTTACTATTATTTCACTTATTTTTAATTAAAATTCACTTTGTCGACCTACACCCCTCAGTAACACAAATCTGTTTCACTTCCGCAACTTGTTTTATTAATTTATTTCTTTTATTATTATTGTCATATAATAAATTAATTATTTATTTTCAAGAATTATAAAATAATGAAAAATTTACATTTCATTTTGTATCATAAAGGAAAAAGAAAAATCAAGAAAATATTTGAACAAATATTTTGAAAAGAGCTTTTTTTTTTTGATTTAAAGTTTTGTTCAATTAATTAATTTTTTTTCTTTCCTTGGTTACGTCCCTTTTTTTTTGTCCTAAAAATTAAACTTATTTTTTGTTTCTTTCTCTATATCATGAAAAAGAAAATATTTCTGCTCATTAATGATCAACCTTGAAATTTGAAATGCCTTAAAATCAATCTTTTATTGAATTCTTAATAGAGGAGAGACAGAATTAATGAGCAAGAGATCATTAATTTTTTACTATTTAATAATGAATGAATAATTAATAATGAAAGGATTTGCACTATTGTTATACCTTTATAGATAAAGTCTTTTTTTTTCCTTCCTCTTCTTATTTTCTTCACACCTCTTTCATATTTTTTTCATCTTTCTTTCTTTCTTTCTCCTTTACAAATAATATCATTGCATCGTTTGCACAAATTTTAAAAATATTTAATTTTTCTTTTTTTCAATTTTAGAAAATAATTTTAATATATTTTCACCTATTTTTTATCCTTGTTTTTAATTATTCATACTTCTTTTCCTGACGCATATTTATCACTCACAATTAATCAGTAACTAATTAAGTCACTTAATATAATGAATTAATGTAATAATGAGAAAATTAATTGAACAATAGTAAAAAATTTACAAAATGAAAATTTTTTTGCATAAAAAAAATTTCAATAATATAAAATTTCAAAAAAGAAAAAATGATTGATGATAAAAATAGCTAAAAAAAGTTTGATGCTTTTTAAGTGTGAAAAAAATTAATTTCAAAGTAATTAATCAAAGAAGATTGATTTTTAAATAATTCAATGAAATTACCAATTAAATTTCATTATGAAATTGTGAAAATTGTTTCAAATTTTGTTAAATATACAAAATCGTTTGAAATCTTAATGATTAATAATAATTGTTGATTGCATTTAAAATTGGCAAGCTATAATCATGAAATTATATTTGACGAATTTTGAGAAATTGTTTCATCATTAATTATTATTAAAATTCTTTGAAATCATCATTAATTATTAAAAAAAAAATCATTAATCAATATTAAAATTGAAACTATTAATATTTAATTAATTAAAATCATTGATATTTCGTCATGAAATCGCTAAATGATAATCGTTACAGTGTATGTTTCACAGTATGAATATGATTTCATATCTGATAAATTTTAAATTTTAGGAAATTATGAAATTATTTCGGTCAAAGATTTTTTATGATTCATATTTTATCATTTTTATTGTTATCATTTTCATTTTTGCTATGATATATATTAAGAGGAATTTAATTATTTTTTTCTCTCTTTTCCCTTTTTCCCTTTTTCCTTCCTTTTTTTTCTTTCTTTTTTCCTCTCTGTTCTGTCTTTCTTTCTCTCTTCGGAGTATTTGAATGTTGTTTTAGTTGATAATAAAAATTTATATACACATATGTGTGTAATTATTGTATAAAATTAATTTTCCCTTGTAAACTTTTCAACATTGATGATAAGTAATTCAATTAATTTTACATGTGTGCTATTTATTTTCAAGTTCTAAAGTTGTAATTTAATTCTTGCCTTTTAAATTTCATTGAAAAAAAAAGTTTTATTCTTATCGTATTCTATAATAATTCTGAATTCATTTTCTGAATTAATTAATGCATTTATTTTCTTCTTTCTTTTCATCTTTACTTTCTTCAGTTTCAACTTATCATATTCTTTTATAATGAGTAAACTTTTTTCGAATTTGAAAAAAAAAAACTTTTTAAAAATTTTCGCAACAACTATTGCATTGCAAAAATTTAATGCAGATTTTTTTTTTGGATTTTTAAAAACTATTTAAACTGAAATTAATCCTTCAATCATTGAATTCTTGTATTCATGGTTAACAAAAACTTTTATTTCGTTTTTTTTCGAAAGTTTCCGATTCAGTAAAATAATCCGATTCATAAATCATTTTTTAAGCGACACATTTCTCATTCCCAGTTATTCCCAGTCGCTTTCCCTCCTGCTTTCCCGCTCCCTGCGTTTCTTCGCTGTCCACAACCACTAAAAAAGAATATATCATATAAGATTAATAGATCATACTCGACTTGAAACATATTAAGAGCTCTTATAGAAATTAGCAACAGAATTGTTTTGTGATAAATTTCTGGAAAAAAAAATTTAGTTCCAGGAATTTTTATTTTAGCTAGAGAAATCACTTTTTTTTTTCACTTTCGATAAAATATTCACGATACTACGTGAAACTTTATCTATGATAATATTATTTAATATATATTAATTATCTGTTCTTCTGTTTATATATATATATATATATTAATCACCTATCATTGACAGATAGCCATATTGGAATATTTTTACGGAATAAGACTGGAGGAGAAATTTTCGAATTTTAAAATTTTCATAAATGATAGTATCACAGGGTACAGCTATCGTTTTATGTATTATTTTAAATATTTACCGAAAATAATAGAAAAACTAAAAATTTAAAGTGTTAGTACACGAAGAAAAAACTTCATATTAGTTATGAGAAATACGGAAAAACTGAAATCCTTTCCGATATTTAATTAATTCAGCAATAATTTCTTATCAGATTTATCCATGCAAACATTATTTGACCCGTTCAAAATTTTAAATTTACATAATTGAACTCGAATTATATAACTTTTCCGGATAACATCGTAAAACTATTAACGGATAACTTACTGATTTCTTCCGAATGTTTTCTGAGGTTTTGCTAAAGTGATTTGAATGAGAACAGATTCAACTGTAACCTTTTCCGAATGACTTGTAAATCGATAACATAATTTTTCTTTCTAACATTTCAGGAATTTTGATAATTTGCATGAGAAAATTGAAACTTATAACGGATTTACAATAATTTGGATAGAATTAGACGGAAGGAGAGATGTAATTAATCATTTATGATGTGAATGAAATTTGAAAATTAGAAAAAACTTTTTCAGATTGAACCGTAAATTGGACATAGATTATTTACGGACTATGTCCAACTCATGAATGACCTACTTAGAAAATTGCATCATTAGGAGATAAAAGCGTGAAAAATATATCAGAATTATTATTTTATACTGGCTGTCTGTGAAACTTCAATTAATAGCAGTCAGTCACATCATTCGAAGAAAATGTATGGGAAAGCCGAAATTGATACCTGAAAGGTGTCCTATCGATTTTTATAATTTTCTAATTTTTTAATAGCCTATAAAAATAATGATAATTATATCAACTTAAACAAATTACAGTAAAGCATTCTATTTATTTACAATATTTATAGTAAGATAAAGTAGTTTCGGTTAACTGACTTGAAATCACAAAATTCTTGATAAATTGTATAGATGACTCAAATAGAAATTCGAAAAATTCATTAAATAATGACTGATCTTTAAAAGATAAGAAGATGAAATAAAATTTATCATATCAAAATTGGAAATGAATTTTTGATTATTTTAAATTGAAATCTGTATTAATTACGAATTGCATAAAATGATATTTCTTATCAGTTAACTAAAAAAAAATTGATAATTTTAGTATTCAAAATTTTCTCCTTGAACTTTCTAAATTTCATCACATAATCTTCGAGAATTGGTATTTATTTATTCGGCATATAATTTTTTCTCTTTTTTAATTTATTAACAATTCCAGTACATATCACTTATTTCTCTTTCTCTCCCTCTCTCTCTCACCATATCTAAATCAATTCATTTCATTCATTCGTTCATTGATTATTTTAATCATCATAGTTATTATCGTCATTATTATCATCATTATTACAATATTCATAGCATTCATACTCAGTAGGAACATGGATTGTTCATGTCTTTTTTCTTTCATTTGTTTTTCGAAATCAATTCGTTCATTCATTAATTATTCTTTTTGTGATAATTATCACCATTATCACCACGATTATCGTCATCACCATTATCATCATCAATCAATCACCATCAATCAACCAATCACCATCATCATCATCATCATCATCATCATCGTTACCATTGTTATTATCATCTTTATTATTATCACCATCATTATCATCATCATCATCATCATTACCATTCTTACATCGTTTACGCGCTGTTATCGTGGAAAAAAAATTTTAATGATGATAATAGTTTTTATTGCTTCTTCTTCAATAGAAAACATAAACATACGGAAAAATTTTCCAGTAGAAAAAACCGATTTTTTTTCTTTCATTTTTCATTTTCCGTTCTATAAAAATGGAATTCCTGACAATTTCTCAAATGAAAAAAGAACTGAAATTTTTTTCATTCTCATCCAACAATTTGCTAAAATTTCATTGTTAATTTCCTTCATAAACTATTAATCATGCAAGTTTTTTTTTGTCAACGTTTTTATGGCAACTTTTTGGGTAAAAAAAATCTTTTTAAAATTTTTTAGAAAGGGAAAATTAAAAGGTAAATTCGTCAATTAATTTAAAATAATAATCAAAGTTTGAGAAAATTCGTTATAAATTTTTATTTCAGTTTCATATTCCTCTTCATATTTTTCAAATTCTTTTATAAAAGTGATATCTTATCTCATTTGGTATTTTTTACAATTTTGCAAATTAATTTAAAGGTTTTTTTCCCTGTCACATTTACACCATTTGCCTAAAATACGACGGAAATTTTGCGTAAAATACGTTTTGTATCCTGCATAGTATTTTGTGTTTTTTTTTACTTATTACTAAAAATATTTGAAAGTTTTCATTTGCATTTTTTTTCCTTATTCGAAACGTAAAATTATTTGTTGAAATTGTGAACTTTAATCTTTTTAAATGTCTGTCATATAATTTACATTAACATAACAAAACGTACGTAACAATTGCTATTATTCAAAAAAAAAAAAAAAAATTTATGAAATTTTTGATTTGCATTCATTAATTTTACATTTCATTCATTTATTCTATCTATCACTTTCGTCTTTTTTTTTTTTTATAATCTATAATCTTTGATTAATGATAGTCGATGATAGCGTTGATTAAATGGAATTCCAAATGACAGTAAAACTTTTTAGTTAAATTAATACTGAATCATTTCAATTTATATCAAATCCATGTTGATAGTTTTTTTATTCTAATATTTGAAAGTTTTTTATTTCTTATTTATAAAATTATTTAATTATTGGAAAAATTAATTTTTCAATTTTCATTTTTCAAAAAAAAGAAATTTTCCATTTCCGTCTAGCTTTCCAAAAAATTTTTACGCAATTTTGCAAAATTTTTCTTCTTTGATTAAAAAGGTTTTTGCAATATTTCTGGAGAGCTTTTATTATTCATTTCCATTTACTCCTTTGAAATTTCTTATTGAACCAATAAAAAAAAGGAAATGAAAGAAAAGATTTGAGAAATATTTCATTCTAATTTTAAAATTGATTTATTTATTATAAACTAAAAAATATATTAGCAAAAAATTTAATTAAAAAAAACGAAGGAAACCTATATTAATCAACCGTTATTATTTATATAATCAGTTCATCAAAAAAAAGAAAAAAATCGTGATTATTCAACGATTTATGAATTGTATGATAAGTTAATGTAGGTCAAAAGAGATCAGGAAAAAAAGAAAAAAATTTAGAGCAAGTATTTAATTACTTAATACTTTTAACAATTGCAATTATTCCAACGGCATTTGATCAGGATATTGTAATTATTTAAAATCACTTCGATAGGCCTTTTGCTGTAAATTATAATAGTTATCGTTCGAAATGGTTTGTAATGTATTATATCATTATATTACCGTTTCCTTTAATTAATTCTTTTTCCCCATAGGACTGATAATTTGGATTCAGATATGACTGTGCAAAATTTCCGCTAGTGAAAGTATTTCCATTTAAATCGTACATTGGGATATTTCTTTAATTCTTTTTAATTCCTTTTCCCGTAGAATTAGTAATTTGAATTGCTTAATTTCAGTTGCTTAAGTTTAAAGCCTAAAGTAAGTAATTCAGTTCATGGCAAAGAAACTATAATAAAAGTATACAGTGATGAATTATATGAATTTAAAACTGCTATTTAATTCCAAATTTACATCCAGTCATTTGTAAATAATTAATTAATTTTTTTTTCTAGGGTGTTCTACTCTTTTATCTTAATTTTTTCAATTTTTCAATCTTTTGTTGAATTGTTTTTAAATTTCTTTATTATTATTATAATTTTTTGAATTTCAATTCAAATTTAATCAATAAAATATTCATTGATTTGTAATGTTAAAAAAAAAATTTAGAAATGAGAAGGGGAGAAAATAATCGAAAAAAAAAATTGTGTTTATTGTTGGAAAAACGATTGATGATGAAAATAAGTATGTGACATTTTATGACGAAAAGAGAAATTTAAAATGAAAAAAAAAAGAAAAAAACTAAAAAGGAAACAAGGGAAAGAGGAAAAGGTTATGTAAAACGGAATGGAACGGAATGGATAATTATACACATAAATATCATCCGGTTTTTGATTTTGATATTATTTACTTGCATTTGAAGGCAAGCAAAAAAGTCTTAAAGCCTATTCCTTCTCTTTTTTTACTTTGTCTTTTGTTTTTTATTTTTCTTTTTTCGAAATTTAAAAAAACGTGAAATTTTATTGATTTCACCTTTTTTTTAAATTTTATTTTATTTTTCAATAAATAACTTACTTAGCAATATATATTTAATAATCAATTATTAACTATGCCTAGTTGCAAAACATTTATGCATTGGTTTATTGATAAGGCATCTCAAATGATTTCATTGCTAATTCATTTTTTTTTTCTGTCATTTTGATCCAAATATTGGCTTTTTGTTTTTTTTCTAGAAGAAAAAAATATCTGAATTACAAGCAAGATATAAGATAGATCATTGCTGAATGAGATAACTAATATATTTAATGTTTCAAATTCATTGTTGGAAAAACATGTATTCCATTATTGTATATTATTATAAGATGCATGGGAATCATTTATTTACCTAAGTAATTTTCGTTCTATTAATAAAATTTGATGTTGCTGAGAATTTTTTTGTTTTTTTTTCAATTTAAAGTGTAACTTATACAGAGTTTTTTTTGCCGCCTTATTTAAAAATGTTAACTTTTGCTAAAAGAATAAAAAAATTAAAATAAATTCTTTCATTACAATTTAGTTGTAATATAATTTTTTCAAATTTGGCAGCAATGACAAGAGAAATTAATTATGAAAATATTTAAATTTATAAAATTTCAGTCTTCTTTTTGCTATTCGATTAATTGATTGAATTGATTGAAGGTATCGATTTATAATGATATGTAATGACTGTCATGTAGAATCATTCATTTATCAATTATGCTTTGTGATGATAACCTAATAGAATTTGATATACTTGAATACATTATTGCCAACAACTTTTTTTTTGTATAATTAATACTTCGATAATTTTATTAAATTTGATGATTTGAGAATTAAGAGAAAATTTAAAAAAAAAAATAATTTAATCGTTGTTTTTTTTTCGAAATTTCATTTCATTTAATGATGGCTAATTTATTAAACATTTAGAAAATGTATTTATTTTTTTATATATATGTATGCCATTGCCATCGAATTATATATATGTAATTAATTGATTAGTTAATTAACAATTAATAATTAGTTTTATACATTTATTTTTTCAAAATAAATTTTATAAAGAAAGTGAAATATATTGTTATTTATTGAAGAAAATAATAATATCAGTAATTATTCTTGTTGCCACATTTTTTACCTAATTTTTCAAATTAAAAATAATCAAAATTGAAAAAATTTTTTTGAAAAATTATTAGCAATTTTTTTCTTTTATTTTGGCTTTTTTTTTAAAATGTAATTTCTTTTTTTGGTTTTAATTATTTCTTAAATGAATGAAATTTTCGGAAAATTATTATATTATTTCATGCAGTTACAATTATGATTTATCGTGATTTTCTTTTACGAATAATTCTTTTGTTTGTCAACTAATCTTAATTCATTTTGATTTCTTCATTTCAGAAAAAAAACGATTCTAATATCCGTTTGATGCTATAATTGGTATAAGAATTAATTAATTAGTTTTGTAGCAAACAGCGAATGTTGCCATGCATACATTTCTTTCAAATTATTTCCTCATTTTATACCTATCATTTTTGCATGGTAAGTGTTTCTCTTTTAAATTTTAAATTTTAATTATTAATTTTTAATTCTAGCTTTTACTCCTATCAAATAATTTTTATATTCTGTTATCAAATACACGTAATGCATTGCAAAGTTATAACTTAATTTTAAGGCAATCAATTAGTTTAGAGTATATAGCGATGGTATATACTTGTGAAAATATACCCTCAAACTTGATAATTAATAAGATTTTAAATAATTTTTTTTCTCTTTTCCAATCTCTTAATCTTATCATAACACACACTTTCACTATGCTTTTCACTGTGCAATTATTAATGAATAAAAATAAATTTATTTTTAAATTTCAAATCTTAGAACAACTTTTCTGAAAAAAAATTTTATTTTGAAATTTTTTTTTTTGAAGTATTCTTGCAAAAAATGATAGCAGTGGTAGCACTTGATGAAAGTGCGGAAATTACAACAACAGCTCATTTTCTTGATCCAAAACGTGGACGTATGTCATGGATTATCGATGAAAATTCTTTACCGTGGACTGGAGAATATTATTATATTGAGTAAGTTATTATTTGCTTTAGCCTTAAAAGCTATATCATTCATCTATCAAATCGGCTCTTTAGTATAGTGATTAATTTTTTGCTAGAATTTTATTTAGCCTATTTCCATTCATCCATCAATAAGCTCTTTATTATAGGTGGCTAATTTTCACTCAAATTTTATTTGGCCTATTAACTGGTGGAATATTTTATAATGGAAATAGGCTAAAAAAAAAATGCTTATACATATATTATTTATCAATTTTTTTTTTCATAAAATTATCCTATTAAAAGATTTAAATAGTTCTTTTTTTTCGCAAAAAAAGTTTATTAAAAAAAATTTTAATCAATTGATGCTAAATAAGAACTTGTAAATGAATACAGTTTTAATCATTATAATTTAACTCCTGTATTGCTTTTCTTCCAATTTAATAAGTCTTTTTTTCTATTGAACAATAAGGAATAAATTTTTTTCTATCAATTATTTAAATTTTTAGTCAACGAAAATGATAATTCTCTATCATATTTAAATTTATCGTAAATCATTAAATTTATTCGATTCATTTTAAACTTCTTTCAAGATAAATTTTAAAATTTATGATAAAATTAAATTGCTGCAATTTTAAAATAAATAATCACTTCCTTTTTCATTCCTTTTCCTTTCGTTTTTTCACTTGAATTTATCTGTCCTTTTTTTTCAAAAAAAAAAAAAAAAAGAGAAATAGAATGAAGAAAAGGAATAATTCAGGTCAACACAATCACCAATGACAAATTTGTTGACAATTGTTGACACTTCAAATGGTAATCAACTTGGCTACTGTACATCATATGCTCCACGAGGTTAGACAAAATTTTTGTTCTAAAAAAAATAAACCTTTCCTTTCGTTTCAACTAAATATTTCTCAACATATTTCATATGATATCAAATGAATGATAGGATTTTAAAAATTGTTACCTTAGATCAATTTGTTACTTTTAATCGATTAATCAAGCAATTACCTTTTTTGATTTTCATTTTTCTTTAAAAAAAAAAATTGAAATTAAATGAATATTTATGTTGTCAATTAATTGAAATGATTGCCGTAAATTTTTTTGTTATTTTCTCAAAATTATAAAAAACAAAATTTGTTGTGACATTCAAATAATCGAAGTAATGAAATTTGAATCTTTTTTTTTCTTAATTCATTTAAAAAAATTTAGAACAGAAAAAAAAAGGAGATAAAAATTAAAAGTTTTTAATTTTTTTTTCTTTACAGATACTAAATGGCGCAGATTTTTTTGGACACTTACAGAGGATTCATTAATTTGTAATATTACTGATATTACACCAACAATTTCAAAAATTCATTTTCCCTCAACAACTTTACCACGAACATTTTCCGTACGTATTCTTGCTCGTAAGTTTTTATTTTTTTCAACTTTAAGAAAAAAACCAAAAAACAAAAGTTAGAAAAGAAATTGCCTCTTTTTCTCTTTTGGAAATTCTAATAAAAAGATGAAGCAATCTAAAATATGAAATATGAGAGAAGAAAAGAAAAGAAAAATAATGTGAAAAACAAAGTAGCGCAGATGTGTCTTTTATAGTTCAAAATTTTCATTTATTACATATTCAAAGATTAAATGAAATTTTTTTTTGAAAAGAAAAAAAGATACAATATATAATTGTCAAAGTAGGGAAAAAATATTTCTGTTTTTCTTTTTCTTTTAATACTATCAATTTTTATTTTTTTTTGAAATTATTAATATGCAATATATATTGTATCATTTGTAATAAGAATTTTGAAGTTGTTTTTTTTAAATACTTTTTTAAAAAACCATTTTTTTTTTTGGAAATTTTGAAATGAAAAAAATAAATTAAATTATTTTATAGCACAAGGACCAAGATGTTTTCGTGATATGATAGTACAAAATGAAAAAATGGAAGGTTGTCCACCAAAATTACAGCGTAATTTGTTCCAAGCATTATCACTGGAATGTAAATGTCCTATACGTACAGCAGATATCAATCGTTGTAAGTAAATCATTTATTATTTTAAATTTGATTTTAATTATTCTTTTTTATTTATTCATTTCTTTTCTTTTAATAAATTGAGTTTGATAATTGATGCTTTGCAAAAACATACAACAAAATATTTTTCCGTTTTCTTTTTTTTCAACTTTTAAGAGATTTGGATTAAAAATGTATTTTTAAGGTTCTTTTTTCTTCCTTCAGGTTCATTAAACTTTAAATAGGACTTAAATGTGTATAATTTAGTTAATTGAGATTTTTTTTTTAATCTTAAAAAATATTCCTTAATTGTTTCCAGTAAAATGATCAATATCATATCATTTCATTTCATTTAATCGATCAGTCAGCTCATTCACTTGTTTTAATTTTTAAATTTAAAAAGACAGAAGATGGAAAAGAGAGAGAATAAAATGAAAAGATACATGATTGAATGAATTTTTTTTTTTTTTAAAAAATATTTGAAAAGAAGTTTTTGAAAGAAAGAGAAAATATATTATTCAAAAAATTTAATTGTTATCAATTTTTACAATCATTTTTTTTTCTTTTTTTTAATTTCAGCTCGTATACGAAATGGTGTTGCATCACGATTTCATTTTGTCAATCCAATAATTACCTCATCAGCTGGAAATTTATCGATTTCTCATGGTTCTTTTCCCGTTATTCCACGAGATACTAGCACTGTAATTCCAGTAATTTCTCCTACTATTACCACTATCACTGCTATTAGTACTGCTACTGCTATTACTGGCACTGCTCAAAGTGCCGATAAATCAAAAACAACAACAACAGCAACAAAGGAATCCATTAATCTACCAATTAATAATGAACAAAGTAGTGAACTGGCACCATCCATCATACAAGAATCATCTGCACCAACAGTAGCAACAGTGGATGAACGCTTATCAGCGTTATCATCGTTATCATCATTATCAAATATGACAGGAATTAATGAGCAAGCCTGTATCGGTATCCAATGCCAAAATGATGGTGTCTGTGTCGCTGGAAATAATGGAAGAGTAAATTTCAATTTTCATTTAATCTATTTTTAAAATTCAACTCTCAGTTTATGAATAATTTTAAAGGTAAATCCAAATATCAAATATTCAAGCTATTTTTTTCCTGTAATAATACGATGATTGATTAATTGATTGATTAATCAATTAATTAATTAATTGGTGTATTGAAGATTTATGATTATGAAAGGTAATGTTTATGATGATAACGCTATATTATTTATGATTTTGATATTTTTCTATTTATAATAAGCAAGTTTTTAATTCTGTAGGCTATTTGCATGTGTCCAGAGGGATTTCTTGGAACACAATGTGAAATAAACCTATGCTCTAATGTACAATGCATGCATGGTGGTGTTTGTCAAGCAAATGGTAATATACCACATTGTCAATGTCGACCGGGTACTACCGGGACATTTTGTGAGCAGGTTCAAATTTTAAATCCTTATAATATTAACTAAAATCATTTGTAATGCAGTATAGCTTAAATTTCATCCAGATTTAATTGTTTTTTAAGGTTTAATTCAATTGATAAAACTTGAAAATTTTTTAATTAGTATTTATTGATATTATATTTCATGTTTGATATGTTGCGCTTTTAAATTTTTTTTTTTAAAAGTTAATAAATTTGAAAATTTAGGAAAAGTAAATATGCATTATAGGAATTGCAATGCATTGAAAAATATGTCACTGAATGTCAGTGTCAAGTGTCACTGTTAGTGTCATTTTTGTCAAAAATGAATAATTAATTATTTTTGTCGCATGTATTTAATTTTAATCCACTCTTTAATTTACATATAGGTTGTTTGTAATCCAAAATGTGAACAAGGTGGTATTTGTGAGCTAATTGGTAATGTAACGGTATGCCGTTGTCCAGCAGGCACATTTGGTATTAACTGTAATATCATTGATACATGCACTAGCAAGTTTGTTTTCATTTTTTTCTTGAATATGGGAATTTTGGAAAGAAACCGAAATAATAATTGGGAATTGCAAATAGTGAAGTGATCATTTAATTGTTTACTGAAATTGAAAATAATTTTTTCTTTAAACTTTTTCTCCCGAGAAAGAAATTTCGAAAGGTCAAAAGGGCATCAAATTATTGCAAAATTAATTATACAAATATCATTCCTCAATTATAATGATTATCATTATGAATCGACTGGAAAGAACAGCAGATATTGGATTAATAATAATTTTCAGTAGTGAAGCATGCATTCAATATGGTACTGATGCTCGTTGTCAACTGGATTCGGATAATTTCGCGCTAATTTCTCCAATTCCAGTCCATGCTACATACAAATGTCTTTGCTTAAATGAAGATTCCGGTTAGTTTCTTGTTACATATCTGATATTGATTGCTGATACAAGGAGAAATATTATGTAAAAAATTAGGGTTCAATTAATTTTGAAGTACTCGTAGCGCTAAACAATAGCACTATTGATTGATATTGATTGATTTTGATTAATTTTTATTGACATGTCATAAAGTTTAATGAGGCCTTTCCATCTTTGCCCCATACTAAATTCTATTCATTATTACGGTGATTGAATATTGATTTTTCAGAGTGGACTGATTGTAAACAGCTACCAAAAAGAGTGCGTATTTCATTAATGGAAACTTCTACGATCACATCTACAATGAGAATACCAAATCCTGATGTCCTAAATCCTGATGTCATAACCTCAGTATCATTATCGGAAACATTGGAACAACCTCGTCCCGCTCAACGCAACACTTCAAGTTTGCAGAATCATCAACATTTCTTAAATTCATTCGTAAATCCCTTCCTATCATCATTGATTACGAATATAACAACGAGTGAAGCATTCTCTACCACCAGTCCTGTTTCGAATTTTAATCTACCACATGAATCCGGAATGGAAACATCATCGTTTGCTCCAAACAAGTTAAATTTGTCAATAAGGTGAGAATCATCGTTAATATTTGTTTTTATTATTATCAAGATATGATCTGTGGCAGGAATGTATATTGAAATGATACTTTAAAAATTTTAAGCATGATATTTCATTTGCAGACCCATAGAATTATTTCCGGATTTGCGGCCTACGATTCCAGAACAATCAGAACGATCTTCATTCGCTGCCACAACTGCTATTGTAATTTCATCAACAATATCACCGTTGTTTATCACAGAACCAACAACAGCAATTGCTTCATCAGAAAATGCTAAGTCTAACGGTTTTGTTAGCTCTACTAGATCAACTACTGAGATATCGCTAAATTCAAGTGAACAGCATTTGGGCGAAATGGAAATTAAATTGAAAAATGTAACGAATGGTTTTTCACTCGTATCATCTGCTGAGGATTTTTCTGATATTACTATTACACCATCAAAAATAATAACAGCTAATATCTCACTCATGCCATCATCTACACTCAACGAATTGAAAACTTCTGTGCCACCGCTTTGGCTACCAACAACGGAAAATACTAACGAAGAGAGTAGTGTAGCACAAATTGATCAATTTACATCAGATAGACCAAAAACGGAAGAATCAGAATCAGATTTAATTTCTGAAGCAAGTAATATAAGTGAAGAAGGTGATTTATCCGATCAAACAATGTCCACTACAACGATGCTTCATAAGGTTGAAGAAATGGAAGAGGAGGAAAGTTGGAATTGGTTATCCACCGAAGAAATGGATCAGGTGAATTAGTGAAGGAAATTTAAGAAAGAAAAAAAAGAAAAAATACTTTTAAATACATCCTAATAATATTTTAATATATTCCAACAAATTTAAATACTTTTATTACTTTCAAAATTTCATGATTTCAATAATTATCATTAAACTTATAATATCGCAAAAATATTTCTGAATTAGTTAAAAAAAAAAAAGAAACCAAATTAAAATTTCAATTTAATCTTAATCAAACATTACTCTAAGTTACGATCATAATCTTAATAAATGATCGTTTTTGATACGTATATGACTACTACATTTATATGACTGCAATTATAATTATATGCATATGATTACTACAATTGTATCTTTGCTATTTTTCCTTGCAATGATTTTATTTATAGACAACAACAAGTATGGTAGAAATAATCACGAAATCAGAATCAGAATTGGATGAAGATGAAGTAAAATTTGTACGATTAACCGTTGGTCTTCCGACTACGACACTAATTCCGGATTTCAGTCATCATTCAGATAGCGCTTTTAGCGATAATAATGATACAATTGAAAATGCTACTTCATCTTGGATAATTCTTTTAGCTATTATTTTTGGTAAATTTATTTCAGTTTAATTTTCACATGAAAATTCTTTCTCAAATTAATTGAATTCATTTTAAATTATCGAATGAAAATGATGATAAGAATCTAATGTTAACAATAACGATAAAAATAATAGGAATATGATAATAATGGCGATAAGAATAATGCTATAGTAATGATAATGACAAATTATACGGTTATATTAATGATGATAATGAATAATGAAAATATGATCGAATTTTATGTTTACAGTAGTAACTTAGAAAAAATAATAAATTTCATTTATTGCAAATGCTATTGAAATGATACAATTATAACATTACCATTTTAGCACTGATGGTATTAGCAGGAGTATGTGTTACATTGGTATTTCGTTACGTACATCGTTCTCGTAAACTACATGGAAAATATAATCCAGCACGTGAAGAAAGTATCTTATCAAATAGCTATTCAATGCCTATGGCTACTGTTACAAAAGAAGAACGGCTTATCTAGTTTATTTGTTTATTTTTAGTTTTATTGAACTGTCCGCTAAATTTTTTTCTTCTATCACTATCACATACGTGAAAATATATAATTTAACGTTTATTTGTTTATTTTTAAACTTGTACGCAAAGATATGCCCTAAATTAATCATCTGAAATATCATTTTATTGCTAGAAAATATCAAACGTGCTCTCAAAGCGTACGTTTTCTACTATTAAATGTAAAGAAGTTTTAAATTCAATCTAACAGCTCATCATTACCGTATGCCATACAATATCTCATAAATTCTCTCTACAGTAACACTCAACAGTAAGAAACCATAGAAGATGCAATAAAAAATCAATTAAAAATTTTTTAAAGCAAACCGTTTTTTTTTTAAATTTTTTTTAACGTATAGAGATTTTTCTCGGGTGTGTTTTTTTCTTTTTTTTTTTATGGGATAAATGATTATCGATTAAAGATTTGTGAAATGAAATGAAAATGATATTTATGTGTATTTATAGAATGTCCAATTTGTTATGTCCATTTGTTGTCCACTTGTTTGAGAGTATTTGAGGTTGCACAGTTTTTTTTTCTTTTTTTTTTTGTATCGTTGTTGTATTTCTTACTTTGCTTAGATGGGCATAAGTAATGTGGATGTATTTTAGTGCAAAGTTAACAATCAGAATAAATCATTTCAATTTAAATTTATTTGACCTATAATTGCTGAACAAAAACAAAAATGACTGAAAAAATCTTACAACAAAAAAGTTTAGTTAAAATTTGCGAAAAATTAAATTAAATTGAATGTTTAATTAAATTTATGATGGAATTCTTCAAGCATTAAATCAATTTTCATTTTGCGCAGTTAGATAAGTAATTGGTTATTAAGATAAACTTTAGTTATCCAGAATATTTTACAATAAATTAATGTATATGCAGTTTGCATTTAAGGTTGATTAGTTTAAAAAAAGGAAAAAAAAAACCGAATGGCTAGCAGTAGTAAATGGAGATGGGAATTTATTTGGTAAAAGAATAAATCACACATTCCACAACAAGCTAAAACATTCCGCATTCCACAATAAGCGAAAACACACTGCATTCCGCAATAACTAAAAATTCCGCATTCTGCAGTATATCAAAATGAAATTGTAGATTATTATTTTTTCTTTCAAATTTTCCTATTTTATCTTTTTCAACATTTCTCAAGCATTTCCTCTGAAATCTAATCAATAATCCATACTTAAAAATACATTCATCATTTTTTTCCTTTCATTCTTTCATCATTTAAATGATTAAATTAATTTTCATTTCCTTATAAATTTTGAAAATTCTTCTTCAAAAAAGTTTTTGAAATTATTTTATCATTTCACGCAAAAAAAAAAACTATCATTTGCTAAATAAAAATCGAAGTCAAACTTGAATGACTAAAATAATTCGTATTTATTTTTCAATAAAAATGATAATTAAAATCTTTATAAACTGAGAATAATTTGTTTCATTTGTATTTATTATTACCGATTGATCAATTATTATTTGCTATCATTACTAATTAATTATCGGCGTTACTATAAAGGTAAATTTTGAAAAAAAATGGCACGAAATAAATAGAATGATTAGTCGAGTGAATTTGATTAATTTGAATTAGATATAAAATGCTATTGGGAAAACTAAAATGATAATTTCAAAATTTAAAACTTCTTTAAATCACATAAAAATAAAATAAGCAACAAAAAAATCACCTCATAAAGCTGAATTAAATTTATGCATAAAAATTAAAACACTGATTTATTTAAAATAAGATAGAAAAACTTTTTTATCAATCCATAAAATTGGGAGCAAGATAAAAAATTTTGAAAATTTTCAAATTATCATCTGAATTTTTGAATTTTGAATAATTTTAATTTTATTTTCATGCGTTTAAAAGAAATTTTTCATAGTTAAACAGAATCTGATAGCAACATTTCGACTCGTACTTAATGAACAAACAAACGAATTCTCGTGTTTTCTTTTCTTTTTTTTTCAAGGATTTAAATTAAATGGAAGAAATTTATGAGAATTTTGATGTATTCAAAATGATCTCTCAGATTTGATCTTTCATTTTAGGAAGAAAAAAAGAAGTTGTATTTCAAAAAAATCTCAATTTCAAATGTTCATTGCAAAATATTTTTATTTATACAAGTTTTTAATTTTATTTTAGAAAAGCTTTATATTTTGTTTTAATCTTATTTTAGAAAAGTTTTATATTTTATTCTAATTTTATTATTTTTTATTTTTTTAAACTATTTTTTAAAAAGATTTTATGATGTCAAAAAAGGAAAAGAAAACTTTTTTTTAAAAAGATTTTATGATGTCAAAAAAGAAAAAAAACATCCAAATTATTTTTTAATTTCTTTCAAAATTTTTTTTTATTAAGTACATCTTCTTTGTTTAATCAGATCTTCAAAATGTTTCGTAAACTTCATAAAAACTATGCTTAAATTTAAGATTTTGCAAATTTATATCTGCAAAATGCTCCAAGCATAATTTTAAATGGTAGATATTCCTTTTTTTGAGAAATAAAAAAAGAAATGAATTTCTTTTTTTGTTGCTTTTTGTTTTCTTTACATTTCTGATTTAAGTTTCATTTCAAATTTAAATTGAATTTGCAATTTTTTTTACACTCTGACAGTATGCAAATCATTATAAATGTTCATTTTTTACCATCATTGATTAGGGTAAGTATTTCTAGCAATACCACTGAATTAAGTAGCATTAAAAAAAAGTTATTTTAATTAAAATTTTTTTCAAAAAATTTGCATGCTACATTTACCTATATTATTTGTACAAAGAATGCTATTGATAGTTATGATTTTAAAGTAAGTGAAATAAGTGAGATTTACTTAAGATTGACGTGCGAATCTAATTTAAAATAATTTCGAACATTTGGGAGAAAAAAATAAAGCAATGAAAATAAAGAGAAAGAAAATAAAAAGATAAAATTGGGCTATTTTCATCAGTCTTTTTTTTTTAATTGGTTGAAAAGAAATTGGCCAATCGTTAAAGTTTGCTATTTTTTCATGGCCATATATTATATTTGGTCGTTTGTACATTATTTAAAATCTCATTTCTTTTCATCTCTTTTCCTTTTCCTTTTCCCTTTTTTTTCTGATTTCACTAATAATTTCTTGTTATTTTATTTTGGATAAAAAAAAATTTGTGTGAATTTGAATGATTGAATAAAATTTTCTTTTTTTTTTTTTTTTTTTTAAAAATAAGCCATAAACGGAAATCAAACGATAGCAATTTGTCGTTGTATTAGCTATTGGTTGATAAAATAGAAGGAAGAGGGGAATTTTGATCCAGAAAATGGCGCAGAAGGGAAGCGCCAAAAAGGAAAAGAAAGCTTTGAAAATGAATTGCATTATAATCGATTATCAGCAATTGATAGTGGGATTTTGAAATTTGTAAACATCGAAATTGATTTACCGAAAAACTTAACAATAACGATTCTGCATATATGCTTGGCATTTGAGATAAATTAAAAATGTAAAAACAGCTCTCCTAAATGGACAATTCATAAAGTGACCAACAGTTAAAAAAATGATATGACTTGTAGTTTTTTTGTTAATTATGCGACAATAATGAATCATTTTTTGATGACAATTTTTCACTGTACAAAGATAAATGATAATAACAACAACAACGATGAAAACAACAACGACAGCAACAGCGATAACAACGATAACAACAGCAACTGTCTCAATGACTGCGTGGAGAAAGTTAAAATCGCGCTCCACGAAAGAAATTGCAAAAGGAGTATGAGGTCATTTTTGGTGAGTGTTTGAGCCATTTGAATTTTTTGAATCACAGGCGAAATTATCACTTCTGAGAAGCAAAATCGATAAGATGCGAGATTTTATGTGATCATATGATACTAAATAACAAATCAGCGCTTCAAAGTTAGACCAATTTAGTTGTGTCTTATCAGTCAAAACTAATTTAGCTTTGCCATCATTTCTTCAGTTTGTTATTCTCAGTTTTCGACAAATTCGTATTAAAATAATTTTACATTAAGTGAAATTGAAATAATTTGATATCAATGTTTCCTGAAACTTTAATTATTTGTTTCATCAGATTCAAAATTTTCCAAAAAAAAAAAAGAAAATAACAAATATTTTTCAAATTTTTTATTTTGGCTTTAAAACAAGAAATAGTTATCTTTTCAAGTATTTTTTTTGACAATCTTCAATTATTACAACATACTGATCATTCTCGATTGATACAATTGATTGAAATAGTAGTCCGGAAAAAAAACTACAAATTACTGACCCATCCAGTTTTTTTTCTTCAATTATTTTGGCTGATATTTTGTTGCTGTTAAATTTGAACTTGAATAATTTGAATATGAATAAAGTTAATTCTTATGATTTTATCTCTTTTATCTATTGTTTTAGATCATGTAGCAAATAGTGGATTTCTTGAAAATGTTGACAAAGAAATGGCAACGATTAAAATGCCATCTTAACAATTGCAGATTGATAACAGCAAAAAAAAGATGGCAGCAAAATTTTATATGAAATTAATTTCTCTTATCATCATCATTAATTCATTTTTATTTTTCATTCTATTTAAAATCATTAATATTTGAAATTTAAATGAAACGAAAATTTAAATTAAATGATATAAAAAATAAAATACATATGAGGAGTTTGCTATGAAAATTTTTTCAAAAGACGAAAATTGCTACAAAAGCTATCCTCAGTTATTTATGTGTCATTTTTCCCTGATACTACTTTATGAATGATGAATGATGAAATTTTTCTCTGTAATAAAATTATATTTCAAAAAAAAAAAAAACTTTTGAAATATTTCACCTAATGTTTATATATATGGCTTTAACACTTATAATGAGTGCAAATGAAAATTTTAATAAATTACTATTGTGAATTAATCATAAATCGGATCTAATAAATAATCATTTCCAATTTTCAGAACTTACCTTTTTTTCTGAAAAAAATTTCAATTTTATTTTTAACATTTAACTATCGTTGACAAAAAAATGATTGTTAAATTTGTCCAAAGTAATTGGAATTATTTTAATCAATTTTTATTACAGTTGCTAAAAAACCAAATTTTGAAATTTTGACAAAAAAAAATAATTTTTTTGAATTACAAATATTCAAAAAAAAACATTAATTTATCTAATTATTTTTTTGCTTACTGATTTAATTTACACTTCACAATGTTTCACCTTAATAATATTCAATTCATTGAATAGTATGATAATATTAAATTGTTCTATTTTCTAATGAATTATTGAAATTGAAAAATTTTTACAAGTATCCCATAAAGAATGAATTAATTATTAATGAACTTTAGTTAAATTTCACAATTAAACTAATTAAATGATTAATTATCATATTGTTTCAATTTGAATAGTTTTCATTGATGATTTTATTTTTTTTTCAAATAAAATATTTTTAATTTTAAATAATCCCTAATATTTGCATGAAGTGTTTGCTAGTAAGTAAAAGAGTTAGAAATGCATCGATTTTATTTCTATAAATTACTACCTACTGTAAATAAGCAATTTATTTAATCTAAATTAAATTATTGCTAAAAATAGCAAAACAAATTCAAAATATTTGTTGTAAATAAAATTATTCAATCTTTCTATCCAATTAGCTTCTAATTAATTTTTTTCTGAAGATTTTCTTAATCAATTTTAACAAATTTTTTTTTTTGCAAAATTACTTTTAGTGGAAAAATGATCAAAAAATTTTGGCCAAATAATTATATAGTTTTTCTTTTTATCATAAATCATTACATTTGCATTTTTAAAGTAAATTGACCAATGGATTGAAGTAGTGAAGGAAAAGAAGAGAATATAAAGTTTTCAGTTCTATCAGTCTAATTTAATTTAATCAAATGTCTCTCTTTCTCTCTCTCTGGCTTTCTTAAGCTTTTCTTTCCTTCTTGAGGATGATGTCATTTGAAGTCTATAATTTAAAATCCATAAAAACTTATAAACCATTATTACAATCTATCAGTAATGGAAAAAAAAAAGATGCATTTGTACATGTATATATACATATATATATATCTGTACCCTTGTTTGCACAAGTATGTATATGTGTGTTTGTGTTTGTTTATACGTACGTGTGCAATTACTTTATATGTACTTGCATGTTTACAAATGTGTGGGTTTATGAGTTTACAAGTATAAGCATTTACTATGTACGTCTACACGTATATGCCAAGTCCATTCACTTACTAGCTTACACGCATGTGCGTTTACACTATACGTGTATGCACGTACTTGCATGCTGATAATATATTTACGATGAAATGCCACTTAATTTAGGAAAAAAAGTGCTCTTCTATTGACAAAGGAAAAAAGTGAGAAGGACAAAAAGTTAATTGAAATTTATTAATTTATTAGGTATTATTATCATTATTTTAATTATTTTTATTTGTATTATTATTACTGTTGTCAACAAAAAGTAATTAAATAAAATAAACAAAAGAGAAAACTATGAAAAAAAAACAAATAAGGGAAGAAAAAAATAATTGTAACATTTAGATGCATTAGGCTTGATACAAGCTAATAATTAGCTGTGAAATATGCAATCAATTCAATAAATGAATGTTGTACAGAAAGGAATGATGATAGATGAAATATTGGGAATGAAACAATGAAAAATAAGAATGGTTAAATAATACTTTCATTTTAATTGGATAAAAATTTTTTTTGAAACTTTAACTATTTTCGTTATCCTAAAATTTTCTCAACTTTTTAAAATTCCTTTAGAATTAACAAATCTTCAATACTTCATTCATTTTTTCAACTTCATCTTTCCATAAATTTTCTCGTCGTCTGTTACTTCCAGAAATCCAGAAATTTTAGTTGTGTTATGGGGAAGGATAATTTTTTTTTTTGCTCGACAAATTTTCTAAATGATAAAATGAGTTATAAAATTATTTTGTTTATACAAAAATTTTTCTCTGTTCAAAATTTGAAATATAAAATATATATTTCTGGATAGTTCGAGGTTTTGCAAATGGTTTTATTTTTTTGAAAAATAAAAAATGCATAATCGAAGAATATTAAATCTAAATGATGAAGATCTTTCCATAGTTTTATTTTTCACAAATGGAATAATCTTTATTTCAAAAATCTGCCTATTTTCCTGAATAATCGTTTAGTTCTATTTTTTTCTTCATAACAAGTTACTGCGGTAATTTAGCCATACATGATAATGAATACGTTTATTCGCCAGATAATAAAGTCTTTCATGTATTTTCAAAACTTTCATAATCCTCGAAATAATCACCCCTCAGCATTTCTCTAAATATCCGTTCTTATAGATGGTTCACTATTTTTACAACGTGACATTATCTAATTAATCAACTGGATATGGTCACGTTGACTGAAATATAATTTGTCGCATTTTTTTATTCAAAAAACAAAAGCTATGTTATGAAATTATTTACAAATGTCAAATATTTATTTTCGTTTTATTAATTTCTTCATTTTATCAGTAATTATAATTGTTTACAATAGATTTGAAGCGAAAAATTTAACTCACACATCCTTTTTTATAGTTTATTTTTTGAACAATCAAAAAATGGGCAATGTCCTATTATCCATCGCTAAACATTACTATTTGCGAGAAATTAAACTAACTTTTCTACTTGACAATTACAAAATTTTTATTGTTATTTTTTAAAATGTTTCAACTGGTAAAGTTATTCGTCACTTTCAATTGCTCAAAATTAATTCGAGCCAATTAGTGTAAATCCAACAAAATTTGAAGCCACTTGAAATCTTCTATTTCAACTGATCAAAGCGATAGCCATTCACAATGAATTGATCATTGATGAAATTAGTATTCTTCTACATGATTCCATTTAATCATTGCCTTTCTTTTCTCTGTAAAACAAATTAAATTATTTTTCTACAAAAAAACTACGGAAAACATTCAAATAATCCAATATTTATTAAAGATCTTGCACAAGAGAAAAAAAAATGCAATTTTGTCACGTCTTTCATCAGTTTTGTTTTTTTCAGATCTCACAATATAATTGCACATGATAGTAATTAGAAAATAACTGAAAAAGATCAAAGTATTTTTAATTAAATCAACCAATTCCATATAATTGCGGTGAGTGAAATATAACAGAAGTAATAAATTAATTTTATAATTAGTTTTAATTTTTGCAAAATGGGATATTCAATTATAACTTGAATTTTTGGTGGAAAAAATTTATTATTTGTAATGATTACTTTACGTGAAATAATAAATTGAAAGCATTAAAATTAATTTTTTTCTTTTTTCATTTCATTTCAACATTTAACACATTTTATTGTCTGTTGCTTAGTTGAAGAGATAGGGAAAAGTTTTTTCTAATAATTTTTTCATTCATCAAATAATTGAAAATTCATTTATTTAAAAAAATAGGGAAAATAAATCAACGAAAACAAATAAGGAAGTGGTGGCAATTTATCAATTGATAAATTATATAATTATATTCTTTGCAAATTGCGCTATGATAATTCAGTGATAAAATGCTCTTATCTCTTATATCAAAACTGATTACTTTCTAAATAAGCAAAATAAGCTTCGTAAATGTTTAACAAATAAATCTGCAAATTAAAATTTTCTCCAAATCTTTTAGTTATTAAAATTAAAAAAAAAAGATTAATTGGTAAAATTAGTTGACAGAAATTTTTTTTTCTTCAGTAGTTAAATTTTGAAAGAGCATTATTTTCAAATTAACTAGTAAGCATAACATTTTCGTTTACTAATTTTTCTTTACAAATTACAAAAAAATATTGATTTTCAAAATAATCCTTATTTAGTCTTAATTTAAGCGGTTGATTGATAGTCTAATAAAATTACAACGGTCCTATTATTTAAGTTAAAATTAATTGCAGAAAAATTCGAAAATTGTACTAAACTTAGAATTTCACAAATTTTTCAATTTCTTAATAAAACTTTGAAAGTACATTTTTTTTTACTAACTTAAAAATTGTATTTTTTAGTTTTTTCTTAATAATAAAAAAAAACAGTTAGACTGACTTGTTTTAAATAGAAATATTTAAAAAAAATTTTTTTAAGATACAATTTTTTTTCTTTGAAAATTTCAGTTATTCATTTTTTTCCAAATAGATCTATTTGAAATGAGCCTCAATCTTTCGTTTATACCAAATAGCTAGACCAGTTTAAAAAAGAAAAAGTCCTATATTAATGAAATGTTTCAAAAATTTTCAAAATTGTTCAATTTTATTCAAAATCCAAAATTTAACAATCGTAAAAAAAAATTAATAATTTGGAAATCTCTATTCTTATCACCCTAACAAGAAAGGAACGGAAAAAAGAGAGGAAAAAGACAGAGAGAGAGAGATAAAAGGAAAGAGAGAAAGATGAAAAAGTAGTTGAAATAGAACAAAAATTTTCAAAACTTTTCCTCCAAACTATTCCAATCAGATCATTTTAGCTTCAATTCAAATTTAGTATAGCCAAAATTCCTAGTTATCATTTTTCGATTGTCATTCAAAAAAATTATTCATTCTTTTTTAGCTGAACAATTTAACACGCCGAAAAAGGAGAATTTTTTTCACTTTTTCAGCCATAAAAAATAAAATTTAAAATTGTAAAACTTTTGTTAAAGATGTATGCATTCCCACTGGGAAACATAATAAAATATATCTAAAAAAAACCAATAAAAAAAGGAACGATGCCAAGCAAGGCTTTAAATATAATTGGTGGAGGAATTTTTTTTATAGCCATATAAGTTTATATAAGGCTAGTATATTACTTAAATGTATGTCTATTTTCATATCTTATAATGTGAAATTTTTTTTTTTAAATTTCATTTTTGCTGTTAATTAAAAAAATCACCAAAGAATTGTACCTTTTCTTCACACTTTTTCTTTTTCGTCTCTTTCCATATATTTAAACAACAATTTTATTTTATTCATTTTTTTCTTTCTTTTTTCTTTTCTTTTGTTGAAATCTAACAAAAAAAATTAGCAGCAAAAGTTTTGCTTCTTTTGATAAAAATTGAAGTAATACGTCATTTGACTCATATTTTTGTCCTTTTTTGTTTGTCGCATTTTTCCAATCCTTAACAACATTTCTCTTTCTTCTTCGATTTTTTCTTTTCTTTTTCTTAACATTATTTTTTTTTCAAATTTTACTTTCTTTTATTAATTTCATTTTTAATTCATCAGATGGTAAGACTATTGGAAAAGTAGAGTGAGTAAAGACTAATGCAACTAATTTAATTCAAAACATATTTAATTCATTATCAGTTTATTACCATTATTATTTTTACTACTATTACTATTATTATTGTTATTATTATTATTGTTATTATCATTATTATTGTTATTATCATTATTATTGTTGATAATTCAATAGTGATTCGATATCTGTTTGGATATAAAATGGTGTAAGAGAGGTACGATAAGTTAGACTAAATTTTGATTATCAAATTATTTTGATCTTAATTTTGGTTAATTAATTAATTTGTATTACAGTTCGGTTATTTTAATTAAATCATTATTATCATTAGCAAATTAATCAAACGTCATAATTTTTGTTAATAAGATCAAAAATTCAATTATTAATTAATCGCTATGATTTGATGACGTAACACATGGATAGTTTTCATTTCATTGCTTCTTCTCCCTTTTTTCTCTTTGTTGTTCTCTCGTCTTTTTTTTTTTTTTTTTTGATTTCTTAAATAATAAACGCTTAAAAGAGCAAAGGAAAGGTAAGGAAAGTAAAACACAATAGCGCAAAAAATAATTTCCTTTCTTTCTCTCTTTTTTTTTTTTTCAACCATTTCGTCTTAAAATTTATTAAAATGATGTAATGAAAAAAAAGCCATCCTGAACAGGATGTTTTCATACATTTCATCAATTATAATGACGTCGAATGAATTTTGTTTGTGTCAATCGCTAAAATGGCATTTTGCTTTGTTGCTTTTTTGTTTTTCCATCTTTCTTACTGATTTCATTCGGATATCTTCAACTTGAAGATAACAGTAATTACAGCAATAACAAAAATGTTAACAGTAATGATAACAAAAATTGCTGAGATAATTTTGTTAAAATTGCAAAAATACTCTCATAGCGGTTTAACATGTGAATATATAATTGTGATATTGATGATGATGATGATGATGGTGATGGTGATGATCATGGTAGTGAAGATGAAGATGAGAGTAGCATTTATTAATACAAAAAAAAAAGTATTGAAAAGGGAAAGAAGGATGAAATTTGCACAAACCTATCAATGATAAGTTAGCATAGATCATTATACGCATGTGCTCCTGCCCTAATTGCACACGTACGCTTGAACACGTGAATGAATACATCTATCTATATGAACATATCATCATCATAGCATCCGGCAATAATGCATTTCTTCTAGCACAAGTCTAACAAAGTTCTATGATATTATGAGTCATAGCCTATCTGATTTCTTTCGCATTCATCTAAATGATAAGAAAAATATCAGCCGGAAGCATAAGTAAATTTTATTTTATAACAAATAAACTTAAATCATATTTAATTTACGTAGATAGCATAAAATCATTTTAGCAATTAATTATATGATTTTCTTTAACTTATTCATACATGTATCATCATACATATAAATGGCAACATTGTACGTCAAATCATACGTATGATGAAAGGACGTAATTTCCTTCTGCACATATCACTCTTAATTTTTGCCTAATCTTCTTCTAAAATTAAAAAAATGAAATAATAATCCAACATTTTTTTTTTTCATTTTTTTCAATCATTTCAATAACACGAATGCAAAATTTCAATTTAAACTTCTTTGAAGTATTTTTATAAGAACAGTAAAGTAGTAATGTTGTAAATTGAACGTATGAAATTGCTTTTAATCTATTTGAAATTGAAAAATTGAATTAAACTGAAAAAAACTTTATAAAATATAAACAAACGATTACAGGAATCAAATAATTTATTGATTGGATCAATTAAATTATAAATATTTTGATAATTATTTTTATATATTTATAACTTGTCAAATCTATCCAATTGCATAAATAATTAGTGTAAAATTTTAAATATTTTCATATGCAATGGCAAATTTTTTTTTGATAAGCAATAAAATGAATTATTGGAAATGGAAATTTTTACTCAAAAAAACAGTTTCATTTGAATATTTGTTTGCTTTCATTTTCAATGGGCAATTCAAACAAGCAGTGCAATCACCAAATAATGATGTCATTTTGTCATTTACCAAAATATGACACAAAAAAAATCGAATCGAAAAGTTTAACGCTGTAAATGTCATTTTTTTAAATTCTTTTTTTTTAAACCTATTTGTAGTATACAATCCTGTAATTATTAATTAGTAAATTACTATTTTTTGAAAAAAAAAACTCAATTTTAATTAAACAAAAATAACCATTTCAGATTCATTCATTCATAAAACATATATGGAATGCAAAAAATTTTATTTCATTTAAAATAAAATTAGCTGCAAAATATTTAAAGTTTAATCAATGCTAATTTCTAAGTGCAAATTCTCACTTGTTAATTTTTTTTTTATAAATTAAATTTTAATAACAGGTAAACTTTGAGAGTATTTAATAAGCTGGTTGGTAAAATATATCGAATATGTTGCTTACGTTATTTAAACACAATGTAAGTAAAAGTTCTAACTTGCAAAAAAAAAGTAATTTCATAAGCGAGAACAAAGCAGCATTTACCTGATAGGTCTTACCTGTACGTGATGTGTAAAATTAACTAGAAAACATGTTCTGCTTCTTTACTGTTTTTTTCTCATAAAAAATATTTCCGATTTTATTTTTTTCTAAAATTTTATAACGCCTCTTTTTAAATTCTGTAAATGCTTAGATATCTTTTATCTTGTCATTTACCTATCATCGTATCGATGATTTAAACAATCTGAATAAAATCTTTTCGTATTGATCATATTCAGGTTTTCAGGTTTTTCGGAGGGAGGAATTTCGGAATTTAAATTGTCATGTTGCACATTTGCTCATATATTGAAATCATATTGGAATCATACTTTTGCGTGCATCAAACAAAAATAGACGCACAACTTACAAATGATGTAAATAAAACCGTAATTTTAAAAATTAAATTTAATGCAATTTTTTAATGAAATTAAATTTTACAAAATTTTTGGAAAAACTTTTTTTTATGAAATTAAGTTTGATATAATTATTATTTAATTTAATTTATAAAGAATGTAAATAGTATAATGAAAATTAGCAAAAATTAATTTAACTTGAAGAATTCAAATGTACGTGTTTTGCTTATTTGGCGCAAATTGAAATGACATAAAAATTTAACGTAAATTGCAGTGGCATAAAATTTGACGTAAATTGTAGCGGCATTTAACATATAACACAACTGATTTAATACAATTAATTCATTTTTGTGAATGTTTTTTTGCTCGAAAATTTTTCTCTTTCATTTTTCATTTAATTAATATCCCTAAAAAAAAGAAGAAATGATAAGATGCTTCATAAAGCCGGCGTAGTAATAATTTGTTAGTCAGAGATTCGAATTCATTTTCTCTTATCATTGTACATTATCATTCATTTAATTATCATGAAATAATATTTTTTGAAAAAAGAAATTAATTATTTTTAAAAATTTCTAAATAATTATTTCATAAAATTTTCTCTTTTATTTTCTGATATAAAGCTTTATCACTTTATCACTTTATCACTTGCTTTTTTTTTTTTGTTAACACCAATATGTAAATATTCTCAAAATCTTTTGTCGAAAAGTAATCTTATCACTGAGCTCACTGGTGCTAATATTATTCCAAAAAATATTTGATTTCAAAGCAACAATGATTTGGTTTTTTAATGACATTTTTCCCATTTTTCAAATTATTTTTCCACTTTATTTTTTACTAAAAATATTTTGAACGAAAAATTTTCCGTTTTTTTTTTCCTCTCTCTAATCCTGAAATATTTCGTTTGAAAAAAAATGATAAATCAATTCTAAATAACCTCTATGATCGTGTCGGGAAAATTTGTCATTGCAACAAGTTTAACTTAAATTATGAATTTTAAGTTTTTGAAATGCATTTTATAAAAAACAAAAAACAAAAACAAAATCATAAGCAGAAAATAAAATCATGATTAGAATTTATTCCAATATTTAATCATTTATTTTTTATCTATTTTATAATTTACCATTACTTTTTTTCTTTAATTATAACTATTTTTTTAATTTATGAATGCAAATGATATAAGCATAATTATTATTTTTGCAGTTATCATTATTACCAATATGCTATTATAATAAATAAATAAATAAATAAATAAATATATACACAGGTTCGCTTTATTTAATTATTAATATTACAATTATTTCAAAGTTGCAAACAGTGCAATTATTTCGAAATTTTCAATTTTAAAATTTCATAAATACAATTATTATGAATAAAAAAAATCATTAAATGATTCAAATTTCACTTTTTAGTTATTGTGTCCACTATCTGTACATTATCTGCATTATCTATATTACCTTGTATATTATTACTTGTACTTCCACATTATCCGTATACGTTTTTTGTTTTTAGCATTTTGAAAGTTTTTATTCTTATGAAATTTTGATTGAGTAAAGATTTGCAATATAAATCTATAAGTGTTAGCTGTATTTAGCAAGAAATTTGTTTATTTTTGTTTTTAAGTTTTAAAAAAAAAATTTTAAATAAGCAATTTCTGTTGCATTTAATTTTTTTTTTTTTGAAAAATTTTATAAAAAATCATCTACAACAATACACTGTTTTGACCAATAAAAGATAAAAATATGATTCCTCTTTTTCATAAGTATATTTCTTTTCAGTTCAGAAAAAAAATTTAAGTTCAATTCTTGAAATTTGAAATTAAACAAAAAAATGTAATTTTAAAATACTCAAATTGTGTGTAATTTGATTGATGCTTGATGAAAATTGTTTTAAATTTGATTTCTTTCATTCAATTAATAAATCGTTCATTTATCTACCAATTTTAACTAATAAATTCCATAAATCTTTACTGGTGACAACTTTTTTTTGAATTTATTCGTTTTAATGAATTAAATTTAAACTCAGTCATTTTTTTTTCAATCATACAAAAAAAAGTTCTTTCAATTAATTTGATATCCATCAAAAAAAAAATTAAGGCTATGATGGATGATTTTTGTTGGCAGTAGTAATTATTGATAAACAGCGTCACACACTGAAAACGGTAATGGTGATGATGATGACAAATGGTTTAAGTAGCAGTGACAATGATGGAATATTTTTTCTTTATTCACTTGATTATGATGACAATAAATTTTTTAATGATTGATAGAATGCAACTGAAGAAATCACGGGTGTTATTGGTGATGATAATTTGATAAGTGACAAAATAATGGTATAATCGTACTTAAAATAGTAATAAAGTAAAATAATCATTTTATAACTATATTTAATCATCATCAGCATGCTATCACCGTGTGATAAAAATTTTTATGTACACCTGTTGCACATTGTTTGTTTCATTTTTTTCCAATTTTAAAATTGATAACAAAAAAGAAAGAAAAACACTGTCGATGAGCAGGTGATAATGAATACAGGAGGAAGCGATTTTTTTAAAATGGTAGACATTAAGAAAAATTGCCCAGTATCATTTTACTTCATTAACGTTCAAACAATATTTAACCTTTTTTTTTTTTTTTATATCAAAGCTTCATCACTTTCTTTTGTAATGGATATTATTCATTTATAACTATCTTATTGTCATCATAATTATTAAGTAATCATTTCTATAAGAATAGCTTGATTGTTTTGAGGGTGAAAAAAAATTTGGAAAATAATTTAAAAATTAAATTTTAAAACGATGAATTTTGATGATAAATTTCAATTAAAGCCAATAATTTTTGCAAATTTCAAATTGACACAATAAATTTAGCAAGAAAATAAACTTCCAAGCTAACTATTTATTAGTGTTAACTAATAAGGATGAAAATAATTAGAAATCAAAAAAAGTATAAAATTTACCATTTAAAAAAAAAAACTGGAATACTTCATAGCTGAATAAAATATCAGCTATGATTATTAGAGATGAGAGCTATAAGATACCGTATCGTCGATATGTCAAACAGTTTGTCCAATAATCATCATCAGAATTTCCACTCATATCAAAATCAAAAACAGGAATCCATTAGTTGTGAAAAATTTGTGCGTTTTAGTTCAAACGTTTCCCCCCATAAAATATTTATTATTCCATTCTAAGAATTTAATTGTCCTAAAATTTTTAAAATGTTTTTTCAAAAAAAAAATTTGATGGAAATTTTTGAATTGGAAATAATTTCAACTAGTTGATGCTACATTTGCAATTATTGCAATCGTAATTTTAATTTTGGGAAATTACTACAATTTATAATTATGGTATCATTTTGAAATATGGTACGCTTTTTTTCTGCAAATTGAAAATTTCTTCAGAAAATTTAAAAAAATTGAAGTGAGAAAGAAAGAGTGGATGAGAGAAAGAGAGAGGGAGAGTGAGAGAAGGAAATGAAAGAAAAAAAATTTTTCCTTAAAGTAACAAATTTTTTGATATAAAGATTGAAATTAAAAAATTTTTCGTTCATTGGAACATTCATTGGGAAAAAAAATCAAAAATATAAAATGAAGTAAAACAAATTTTCACGAAAAAAAGAGTAAATTTTAATTAATTTTCATTCTAAATTAAAAATCTACTTTTTTTTTTAAATAGCCAAAAACATTTTTCATTTTTCACAATTTTTTTTCCTTCACTAAAAGAATGAAAAAGAGCGAGAAAGTAAGGAAGCAAGAGAGAGAGAGGCAGAGAGAAGAAAGAAAGAAAGAGACGGAAATGATATTTTCAAAAGTAAACAGTAAGAGAGAAAAAAAAATGAAGCCATTTCTAGTTGTCACATAAAATTAATTTTTTTTTCTCGCCAAAAAGTTATTTCATTCTATTTTACCGTCAATTTATGGATTGGTAATTTTCCCCAATATTACATTTCATTTCAAATCATAATTTTAATGGGTTCATTTCCAAAAATTTAAATTTCATAAGAAAAAAGTAATCATAAATTTAAAAATTCTATGAATTTAATTCTTTTCTTCGTAAAACCAATTTTTTGGATTTATGATAAATTTTTTTTTGTAAAATTTAATTTTTGTGTAAACGAACCCATTAAAATTATGATACGAATTTGAAAATATTATCATTCGTACGTATATATAAGTTAAACTTTTTGATGGAACAAACTATTAGTGCTGCAGAAAAATTTTTAATTGTATTTCAGTGAGTTTTGTGCATAAATTTTAGACTGTTATTTTTATGATGAATAATTAATTAATTAAATTTTAGCTTTGAGAAGAAATGTTTGAAAAATTTTTTTTTTATTTCAATGATAAATTTAATTTGATGACAATTATCACTTGTTTCATTTTAAATTATCAATGAAAAATATTTAACTTTGAAAATGATTTCATTTCATTTTAAATTGCCACAACTAGGAATAATTTTAATAATTATTTTGCTGTATTACTAGAATGATTTTATCAAAGTCAATAACAAAGTTCAGTTTTTAAATTTTCTTAAAAAAATAAACAATTGTAGAAAATAATTTGTTTAGCAGTTACAAATTCAAATTTTTCAAAAGCGCGATTTTAAATCTAAAATATATTTCACAAAAGAAAATTTACCAATATATTAGAATTGTTAAATGATTAACCTTATGCTAATAATTTTGTTATTAGAATTAACTGATAATGATAATCTAATTAATATATATTGTTTGCAATTAAAAATGGATATAGTAATATTTTATCAAAATTATTAATGCAAGTATTTCAAATAAATTTAGTACTGATTGCAAAAGAGCAAGCATAACTAATTAAATGCAACTAAAAGATTTATTAACACAATTATGCATAAGCAAAAAAAAAGTTATTGATAAACAAAATATTCATAAATAAATAAATCAATAAAATGATTTACAGATAGCAATGAAATATACTTAATATCATCATTTCTTAAGTATATTGCATTAAGTATATAGAAGATAATAATTTATAAAAAAATAATTTTGTTAATTAATTTTCAAAATTATCTTTTTGATAATTTTCATTAAATAAATGTTTTCGAAATGTGTTTACTGAAAGTTTTTTTTTGGAAGAAATAAGCCATAAATTAATGATCTAATAATGCTGATTTAAATGCGTTAAAGGAAATAAAAAGGTTTTATGCAAATTTATCATTTCAAAGCAATTCATACATTTTTTTTAAAACAAAAAAAACCTACCTTCTATTTTGAAATTATTTATAAAATTTTTAATTTATTAAAAAATGACAATCCATAAAAATAATTCATTGTTTGCTTATCTTTTCAAAAATTTCTTCTTCGTAAACTATAAATAAATATGACAATTTTTAATAAATTTTATTAAAATTTTACAAAATTTTTATACGACAAAATTTATCAGTTGACAATATATTCAGACATACATTCAAACCTTTGTTATTCTGCAAAGAAAATTTTTTTCAAACTTTTAATGCAACATTTTATGAATGATATTTTTTTTGTTTTTCTTTTTTCTTTAAATTTTAGCACAAACAATTTTCCACTCATTGTATTCCCTAATCTTCATAATATTACATTTGCAAATTTTCAAATCTTTTGAAAAAAAAGCAAAAAACCAGAAAGAAGAAGAGGCCCGTATAGAAGGATAAAGATATAAAAATTGAAAAGTGTAATTTAGTAAAATTCTAATTCTTTTTTTTCCTTTTTTTAAACTTTCAACTTTCTTTCCTCTGTTCTAATTTGCACAATTTTCACGTGAATTTTTCATGCTTTTCTTTTGAGCAGTAAAAAATATTTTAAACTTTAATGATTAATCAAATTCTTATGCTGAATAGGTGATTAATTGAAGTATTTCAAAAAAAAGTTTTCAAATGAGGTTTTTTTTCTTTTTCTTTTTTTTTTGTTAAAAATCTTCAATAAGTTTAATTTGCAAATGTGACTGGGACGGTAGCAACAAAGTGAGCTTGAAAAATCAATTAAAACAAAACTATTTGAAAAAATTTTTTTAATCAGCTTAGCTCGGAAGTAATGATTAGAAGCTTAGCAATCACATGCTACCTATTATCAGTTTAGTCATATATGAATTGAACTGATAAAATATTTCATTTTAAAAACTTTTTGAGAAATTTAAAACTTTTTTTATCAGTTACAGTGAAGCTTAGCAATCAAATGCTATATATTATCAGTGCAGTCATATATAAAATGAAATGATAAAATATTTCATTTTAAAAACTAAAAATTTTAATAGCTTCAAAAATTAGTAATTAGTTTTTTTTTTTGTTTTAGTGTAACTCAAATGATTAATTTGATGAAAAACAAGCAATTAAACTGTTCGTCTATTTGTTGACCTTTAAAAGATCTTTAAAATTATGATTTATCTTTTATTCTTTCTTTCAAATCTTCAAACTTTTTTCAAATTTTAAGTGTATATTTTTTCTGTTAAACTGTTTAACTACCTCATATTTCTTTCTTTCCTTTCTAATCACTAATAAATATTTTTTTTTCTTTTCTTAATCACACTGATCACTACGGCATCACGATGATATCGAGGCCTGATATTTTGTCTTACAATTCATGCAATTAGTAATAAGATTATAAATAATAAGTTAATGATAGTTTTTTGAAATTAAAAAAAATGAAATTTACTTTTTAATGACAAAATCAAAAACGTATTGTTCTTTATTTAATTTTTTTTCGTTTTTTTGGCAACTAGTTTATGTAAGTAATATAAAATTATAATTAAAAACTTAAAAAAAGAAAAGGAAATTAAATTCTAAGTTTTTAGAAATTAAATTTTAATTCTCCAAAAAAAAAAAAAAAAATGAGATTAAAAAACTTCATATTTTAATGTTGTCTTTATATTAATTGAGAAAAGAAATTTTAGAAAAAAATAAAAAACTTCATTTAATTCTGTTTTTTTAAATTTCTTCAAATATAAAATTAATAATAGGTATCGATGGCGAGGAGAAGAAATTGATGGGGAAATTAGCGTTAAATGTAAATGATAAGATGGAACAGAGAGATATGATGGGTCTGGGACAAAAAAAAAAGTAGAAAAAGAAAAATGTCACATGGAACAATCCTTCCAGGGAAACAAATATGGATACATTTAAAAGATGCAAAATTAAAAATTAAATTAAATTTCACCAATCACAAATAATTGTGATTTTGGCGAAAGTGCAAAAAACGGTAAATGAATTTAAATCTTCCACTTTGACCAAAAAAAAAAATTATTTAGAGATCAAATAATAAATTTACAAGCATAAGTAACAATTTACATTACTAATAAGGTTCCGTTTTTTTGACGTAAGTCATGTCTTAATGTTGCCACTATACTAATTAATTTGTCAAAGAAACAATAAATTTACAGACACGTAATTTACGCCACTAATTTTTTTTTTATATTTTAATGTTAGCGAAAAACTTTTTTTTTGTTATACGTAACTTTAATCAAAAATTTTACGCATTCATCGTATGAGAAATATTTTCAATAATTTACGATAAAAAAATTTGTCAGTGCTGCAAAACTTTTTTTTTTGCCCATTAATGATTGACATTTTTTTTTTTGACTTGACGTCATCTTTTTCTTTTTTCTTTTTCCATTTTACTTCGCTTTATTTTTTTTTTTAAAGAAATAAATTTTTATAAGAAAGAAGACGATGAACAATTATTTGCACATTTATGTCTTTCATTTTATGTTTTATCCATTAATCTTACATCGTTTTTACTAATAAGTTTTTACTAAATGCCATTAATTCCATTTCAAAAATTAATCAATCTAAAAAGGACTGATGTCATTTGAAGTGATGTCAAGGATACTGCTATCAAACCTGATGTCATTCTATGTCGTTAAGTTAATATCTGGGATGGCAAACTTATATAAATGAAATAAATTCTTGTATACTAAATAAATTGTATGTATAATGAGATTTTGCATTTATAATTATTATTTAAATATTTTTAATAAATTTGAAATAAAATTAATTTAGCAAAACTTTATGCTT